>PVJX010050631.1:0-10610 GCA_004027295.1 Dolichotis patagonum | reverse complement strand
ATTTATAGTACAGACTGACGGTTGCCTAGGAAATGTCCCTGAGCCCGCCAGGTATCTCACTGCAGCTAATTTGATAACACAGCAAACAGCGTGGAAGGCAGTGTGGGTTCCGCCTGTTTTCACTCTCTCGCCTTCGTGGCAGTGGTGATCTGTGATGTGGCACAAGCCGTGTGTCCTCCTTTTTCTCTAGCAAAGGCAGCGTGGCCCTCACATCCTGAAACTATGAGGCCTCCGTGATCGCTATGTTCTCTAGACGCATGGCCACGTTCTGAGCATGATGGCATGAAGAACAGTGCTGTATCACACTCGTGGGCATTTAGGGCACACCGAGTGACAGGCCTGTGTTCCTGGCCTGACCTATAGCATGTGCCGTTCAGCTGAAACACTCGGAGAAGTCCGTCACACTGAAGTTACGAACCTTCAAGGCGGTGTAAGTGGAACTCTCCCTCCTGCTACAGACTGTGACAGCTGCCTGTTTATGCTCACAGTTCTGTTCCAAGTTGAGACCCTCCTTCCTGAGCAGTCCTTCCGCAGCTGTTATCCACGGAAGGCATAGATACCGTAACGCCGCTGCTCTCGTCCCCGTGTTAGGCCCTTCTGTGCTCATTTGCTCGTTGTGGCTCCGATGCCCCAAGTCTGCCCCAGCTGTTTGCACTCAAGTGACGAAGTGCACAGAATGAGAAGCCAGATTCCGCCCACATCTGGAAGCTCCTCACTGCAGTCCACCAAGAACCGAGTTACTGATCCAACCCCCAGATGGGGACCCTGCCTCATCCTCGGGGGACCCGCCACAGTCCAGTGCCATGGAGTCCACCCGCTCCTGTCTGCTTGTGAAACAAGGCTTTCTTAGCCTCCCGGGAGCACAAGGCCTGATGTCATCCCCTCCAGATAAGAGTTAATTCCTCCTAAAAGCGCCTGACAGAAAGGAAAAGGCTTCTTTTGCCCTCTGGCTTCCCTGCTGGTCAGCTCTTGAGGGATGCTGCAGCCTGCTCCACCTGGATTCATGGTTTCTGTCAGTTGGTACAGAACAATTTGGAAATAGAAATGAACTCTGTGTTTTGAATGTGACATTTACACCGTCCTAAATGAACACACAGGCAACCCAAGTGGGCTCCTAATCGACAACCTTAACTCCTGACACCTTCCACTCTTAGGGTACGGGATAAGACCCGGCCACCGCACTGACAACTCTCACGTCTAGTCTAATAAATAAAGCAGTTGTTTTGTCTGTAGTATACGAGTTACTCATAATCAGCGATAAGTATTAGCATTGCAATATGGGCCACAAGAACCAGAGATCAGAAGGAAGAAGGACAAAGGAGACGGGAGCTGGTGCGGGCCTGTGACATTTCACGGGACGGCTGTGGGCAGTGGTTTCGGTTACATGTCCAGCCGTATGTAGGGTGTCCCTGGCCTTGGCCTTAAATCTATCAGTGTAAGTTAAAGGAAATTACAGAAAGTCTGATGGTTTTTAGTATATTATTCAGCCAAGTAGGGCAAGAGAGATGACAAATGTGCACATGAGTGCCAGGTGGTGCATTAAGGCGGGGGGGGACCGAGTATCCTACTGGGTGCAGTGCATACATGGGACACAATTTAGGCAAACACAGTATATGAAAAGTTGGGCTAACCAGTAGCATTGTCCTAGACAAAAAAATAAAAATTAAAAATCAAATTGGGTTATAGCACATATTTTTAGCCCTTTTGTTGTCAAAGAAAATAAAAAATGCAGAGAGCAAGCAAAGGAGAACGAGCTGTTCTTCCCACGTTCTCTGCTTTCCCAGGATCTAGAAACAAAGGGAAGCAGCTGAGAGGGAAACCATGCGAGGCGGGGAGCCCACAGAAGGACTGGACTGGGCCCGGGAGGGGCGCAGGGGCAGCGCCAGGCCTCCACCAGGCTCCCACTGGACACCCTTGCACACCCAAGTTTGCTTGATTTCTAGTGGACTTTGTGTAATTTCATTCCAGTTTTTATTAAAATTCTCTTAGACACCTTTAACCAAAAGGAGCATATAAATATCCAGGGTCAAGACTTGTTCAGCACTTTGTTGAAAAAGAGAATAATTCAATTACAGGAGCCCTAGTTCCTCTGGATAAATAAAATAGTGTGAGACTTAGCACTTATTTTCACCATATTTTTGATGCACATCCAGAAGAAAAGTGAGGCTAGAAAAAAATCCGCCGGATGTTTAAATCAATAATCTGAATCTGTGGCTAGGTAGTACACTTTGCTCAGATAAATTAAAGTTTCAGCTCTCCTACAGGCTTTTTTTTTTAGAAAACAAAAATAACTTCATTCTTCCCAATGCATTGCAAATCTCATAAAACTTCATTGGTCCAATTAAGATGCAAAGCAAAACCAAGAAAAAGTAGAAATGTGCTTTGAAACAGCCGCATCAAAGAGCAAAGGCGAAAGCAAACCTGCGCTTCGCTTCCTGTGGGCTCCCGGCATTTCCACCGTCCCGTTGAAATGTGGAAGGCCAGGGCTTCTTCCCCGGTGCCGGAGCCGCCTGTGGTTAAGGAAACAATAAAGGATATTGTTACAAATAGGTAGGGTCCCTAATGAGAACAAGAAGGGGCCCGTGGTCCTGGCAGCAGCTGGGCAGGTCGGAAGAGAGGTTTGCAGTGGTGCAGGGAGGGAGCTAGAAACGCCCATTAAAAAATAAAGAGGTTTGGGCCGCCATGTGCAATATGATTATTGGGAACATACTAGCTACTTCTAAGCTTCAAGTTCTGGCTCTAGTCTTTAAAGTTTATGAGTGATTTTCTTATTTACCTTTTTTCTGGAGAGTTTTGCCTCAGCAAGTTTTTCTGTCCCCATGTTTTTTCAATCTTTTCCCAAACTTATGCATTTCATATGAGCGATCTTTGTGAGGACTTGAGCCAAGCAGAAGGAGGTGGGGTGCTGGGACTAGTGCCCCTCACAGTCCCTTCCGACTGTAGAATTCAACATCTCCGCCAGGGACTAAGGAATTTAAGGCGTTACCCTGTGAACCAGCGCCAATGCACCCAGGTTGGAATTTAGAGTCTTGGTGGTGGTTGACCCAGAAGAAAGAACTTAACCTCTCTGCAGCTTGGACTCCTGTTTATAAAAGCAGCTAAAAGTGATACTTGCATCAAGGCTTGTTCTAAGGGGAATGGATGGGTACCTATTTGAAATCTGCTTTTCATTTTGGAATAATTCTATGCAAAACAGAAAAGTCGCTGAGAGAGCACAGAGCGTTCCTGTATGCCCTGGCCTGGTTTCCCTGATGGGACCTTGTCCTCAGCAGCCACTTCTGATGGACTGCGAAGCTGACCCTGGCCCATCGCAATGAACTGAACTCTGGGTTTTGGTCAGTTGCCACTTTTCCACTAATTTTCAGGATGCAATTCAGAATCCCGTACTGCACATAGGAAAGTATTTATTTTATTCTTTAAAACATTCAGGCATCTGCATATAGTAAGCACCTGCTAAATGTAATATAATCCTGCAACTATTTCCCTGTAAGTGAGATGGACCATTCTATAGTGGTTATTTGTTAGTGAGGATTTAATCTCACTTTTTTGCACTGATCCCATTGAAAAAAATCAGTTAATGCAGAATAAGAGATAGGGGCTGGGAATGTAGCTCAGTGGCACAGCACCTGCCTGACAAGCATGAGTTCGGTCCCTGCTACCAAATAAATAAATGAGATAGGATATTTTTGTAATAAAATCAAATTACATTAATTGCCCCCTCAAAAGGAGTCCATTTCTAGATATTGTCTAGCAATGAGCAAAGCGAGCCACGCCCTGGCTGTTTCGTTCATTAATTAGCCGGCTCACCCACTGAGGAAATATTGCTCAAGTGCAGGCTGAGACAGCGGTCGTGGGCTGAGACCGCTACGAACAAGTCAGACTCAGTCCTTCTTCCACAGGAGAACCACACGTTTTTTCGTAATCTTAATGAAGCAGTTGGATACAGTCTGACACACCCTACGTGAAGCAGAAAGCTCGGGGCCCTTATCAAAACACAGCCAAGAAACCTCACCCAAAAGTGGGGACAGATGCTTGGCGAAAAAAGACAGTCACGGTCCCTTTGGCTCCTGTTGCCACAGCCACAGGACCAAGGTGGACTGGGACAGTGCAAGGTGCGAGGCCCAGGGGCGCAGGGTTCCGGGGTGCAGGGCCCCAGGGGCAGACTCCCCGGCACCCCGTGCTGGCTGGGCAAAGCAGCAGTGTGGCTGTGGTGACCACGGCAGCCTGTTCTCCCGGGGGCACAGCTGTTTGGGTGACCCTCCCCGCTGTGAAGCAGGGAATGGTGGCTCTAGCTTGCAGATGAGAAACTGAGGCAAAGGACTCCGCTGCAGGAAGACCCCAAATTGATTGTTCTCTATTTTCACAGCTTTCTGAAGATGGAGGCAGAAACTGTCGCTGGACAAAAATGGTAAAAATCAGCTTTATTTCCAATTTACTCAAAGGAAGGCTGAGAAGCTGAAATGAATCACCTTGGCTTTTCGAGGCTGAAAAACAACATTCCTCAGGGCTAACCTCACAGAACGTGTGAGCTGCGTCCGCCAGGCTACCCAGCAAATTCCTGTCTCACTGCCACGTGCTAATGCTCTTGGAGTCTTTGGGTCACAACTCAGGAGAACAGATAGTAACGCAGCTGTCTACACTGCTGCCCCTCTGCAGGCACTTGGGCCAAAAACTACAGAAAACCCAGCCCAGAAAACCCAGCCCGTGCCCTGCAAGACCTTCCTCCGAGGGTTCCCTGGTGTTTCACATAAAACCCAAAAATGTGCTGAGCTGAAATAAGCAGGTCTTCAAATACAAAGTACAGAGTAGAACAAAGCAGATGCCACTTGGAACAGACAGAATGATGGGAAAAGGGAGACGCTGAAATCTCACCCAGGCTGGGGGAGCCTTTGACAAGGAAGTGGTCTGGAACAAGCTGGGGCCGATGGCCGGTAGGGAAGCTGTTCAACCGAGAAACGGCACCGCCGAAGGCCAAAGGCCTCCCGCTCGGCCGAGGGCAGGAGAGGGTGGACATGACGGGTCCAGGTGTGCGTCCAGCTGAGGGCCATGGGAAGACAGAAAAGGGCACACGCTTGAGGGTGTTCGTTCTCAGTGATACAGTCCACGTGGGGGAGTCTGATTTGTTGGTACTGAGCGAGGATTTGAGAGTGGGGAGACCCAAGAGGCAGAGCACAACCTAAGTGCCACCCACCTCTCAAGGGAGACTCGGTGACTGCCCAAAGCGCGGGTGGAGAAGAAGGCACTGAAGGCTGAGGCTGGCGTGGCACTGGGTGACCCCCGAGGGGCTGAGCAGGGGGCACCCGGCTGCTGAGCAGGCCCAGAGGCTGGGCCAACGGCCGTGGTAACAGCACCGGGGAGAAATCACGCCTTGGGCGCGCGGGCTGGGCTGTCTGGGAAGCCCCTAGGTTTCTGGGGCTCCAGGAAGAGTTAGCGCAGATCGTTAAACAGACCCATCCCTGTCTTGGAAGGGGCCGGGCCTGGCACTTGGGCGGGAATCCTCTCCGGGGAGCTGGGAAGCGGATGCTCTGGGGGTGATGGGGGAGGCTGGAGACTAACAGAAGCTGGAACTCTGCGGGGGACTCCTCAGCACTTCGGAAGGAGAAAGCAGACGAGCAGAAGACACAAAAGCGGGCTGCGCGGGGGCGGGGCCGCATTGCAAAAGCAGGAAGCCAGAATTTCAAGAAAGCAAATTGAGTTCCGCGGTGGCAGCACACAGAGCTTCACAAATACAAATGCCGATTTCCTAATTAAAATACCCATTTGTTGGTTCTGTTATGGTTTTGGAAGACTGGTTCTTTTAAACAATAGCCTCAGGGAAAACTTCAGGAAAAAAATCACTTCTGAGGGCTCTGAGGCACCCGAGAAGGCCACGGAGCAGCTACCTGCCGAGGACGCCTGTCACACGTACATCCGGAAACTTCGTTTATAGCAAAGCGTTTTCCTGTGAAAATCATTTACCCTCTCAGGGCTTCAGAGCAAATGTGCTTGCAATTACCCCATTCCCTTGCCTAACTGCAGTCTGTCTGCCTCCCAGCGCTAAAAAGAATGGTTTTTGAATTAAAACTTTTCTTCTATTTCAGTATGGTTCTTTGGTAGCTTTTTATCTATTTGCCCGTGTTACGTTTTTAAAATGCGAAATGTTACCAAATTAGACTTTCCCGTCCCCGGAAATTTAATAGTCAAGAGAAAATTGAAATCTCTCTGATGGATTTCTTCAGATGTTGAACAACTAGAGTAACCCCTTTAAAAACTCACAAGCCACACGCACAGAGACCTCCACAAGTAAATCAGACTGACGGACGGCAGAGAAAGGTAAAGAGCTCTCAGTTAAGTCTCCCGGGCTTGGTGTCCTGTCTTCCAATGCCAGCCCACTCCAGTTTAGAGCGCCTGCGAGGAACTGGACTAGTCGCTTGTTTTCCGTCACACAACAGTGAGTTTGCACACGGCCCAGTTAGAAGTCCCTCCGTCTTTGGTGTTTGTCTTAGCTCTTGAGCTGTTGATACATCCAGAGAAAGAGAACAAACTAAGGGTATCTTCCTTAGTACAAGGGTGCCCTCTCAGTATCATGGGAGGCTCAGTACACCTGCCCTCTCAGAATTATGGAGGCTGAGGCAAGAGCATCACAAGTTCCAGTGCAGCCTGTGCGAATTAGCAGCCTAGTGAGAACTGTGTCAAAGTAAAAAATTTTAAAAAGGAGGAGAGGATGGTTCCCATTGTGCAGGTCCTTGGTTCAGTGTACAATATCATTTTTAAAAATAAATAGAAAGAATGACCTTTCTATATCTGAGGTGAAACTAGGAATGCATATTTCAGAAGCACCTATAGATCAAAGAGAATCAGTAATACTCTTTTTCATGAGCACAGTGTATTAAATAAGCTTTGATGTGTTAATTAATATTCAAGAGTTGTAACCGTTAATCCTGATATGTCAATTTATTTGGCTTAAAAGCCAGCAGACTAGTAGAGCACATGCGAACGTGTGTCTGGGGTCATGGAGGCACTGTCTTGGGGGTTATATCTTGTCCCATGTCACTTCCTCTCTAGCACTTTTCCTTGCTCTACTTTGCAGTCTCCATGAACTGAGCAACTTTCCTCCACTGCACCCTTTCACCATGATGTTCCCGCCTTGGAGCAGCCAACCATGGACGAGCTGAACTAAACCTCTCTTCCTGTATGTTGTGAGTGCCTGGTTTTTGTCCAGCACCAGGAAAGCTGACAAATAAGAGCCAAACGGGGATTATGGAATTACATTTATACAAAATACACCCTGAAGGCAAAATGATCGAAATATAAGGAACTTGCCACAATATTATCATTGTACATGCTATGTGCTTTGTTTTTTTGTTTTTTGTGGTGCTGGGGACTGAACCCAGGGTTTTGTGCATGCAAGGCAAGAGTGCTACCGCTGAGTCACATCCCAGACCTCATAATACAGGCATTATGTTCTTGAACTAAGTACTTGAACTTATATATTTACAGATATATGTGTGTATATATATCATATGTGCTCATGAAAATTTAATAATTACAATTAGAAAATAGCATGTTTTCTTGTATCCTTCCTTAGCATTATGAAAATGAATACTTACTAAGGAAATGCATTATATGAAATTGATGTAGTATGACAAATTTCCTGGACACCAATATATATCAAAAACTCTAGAGAAATTAAGAATGCTGTATTTCAGAAGACTCTACATCTCAGAAAACAATGGATTGCTTGTAGTGACCAAGGCAAATCTGGTAAATGTCCTTTTGTTTCACGGTCATTGAAAACAAGGAACAGAGGACTAATTTAGTTTTATTTTGTATATACAGTAGCTTTAAAAAGATAAAAAGAAACTTCCCACTGCCTGAAGCCAAGTGTGCTGTGAAACTCGGCCTGGGCACTGTTTGACCTGGTTCCTCCCAGTTACGTGCTGGCACCTGTGGAGCTCCTGCCCGCTTCACTGACGCAGTCTTCAGATGTGCCCTGCACTGACAAGTCTCCTAAGTGACGTTTCAGAGAAGTGACAGCCAGTTCTTCTAGCAAACTGCGGACTCGGCTTTGGTGAGGTGAGCGTGGCCTCTAGGAAAAGGAACAGCATTCGGTTGAGCGGGTCCCCTTGGAAGTGTGTTACGGAAGCAATTCCGTTTGCACAGAGTCAGAAGTCCTCTGGAGTGAACAACACGACTGAACCATAAACGCCGGTTCCAGTGGTTCCCTGTTCCCTACCGTGCTGGGGCATAAGACACCCAGCATTGCGCAATAGCAGAAGGCAGTTTACGCAGGCGTCAGCCACGGTCACCACAGTCTCCTTACGGGGAGGGGTTTCAAACCGTGCTCCCCTGGGTGGGTAAGTGCTTGCACACACACACACACACACACTCACACACACACTCGCAGGATTTTGCCAGCGGTGACCTGTTTAAAAAGAACTGTAGTGTGAAGCTACACTGACATTGATTTCCCATGCTCAAGCCACGTCCCCCCCCCCCCGCCCCCTTGTTCCCAGAGCTGGGGCACCGCTGACTTGTGAAGTCGCTTAGCTCTTCTCCCAGTGCTTACACTGCAGATTAGCCTTGGTTCTAACCTCTGCTTTTCACGGAAGCCAGTGGACCGAGTGTGTGTGTGTGTGTGTGTGTGCACGCGCACGTGTGCGAGTGTGTATAGTATTTCAGATAAACGTTCAGCAGCTCTCATTCAAGTTAGTTAAAAGCAAGACTTCGTCATGTCTCGGTTTCCTTTGCGCCTCCCCAGGTCACGGCTTCTCAGTGCCGTACCTCGGAGCCTTTCCCTTCCCCAAGACCCTTTGCCAGGATACCACAGCTCTGCCTGCTCTTGAGACATCCAAGACAGCTCCGGCTCTTTTTAAAGTGGTTTCTCTAATAACTTGGATAAAAAAATAAAAGAAATCAATTCAGAGCAATTAATCTATACAACAGGATGCCTTATTTTAATAAAAAGGAAACCTGTGACCAAAATCCATTAAACGTAGCTCACCAGGTGCACCTTTATTTTCCTGGAAGGTTGTGTTCCCTAAGTAAAAGGACACTACGCGATCCATGGTGCATCTCTTCCTAAGCACCCACCCAAAACAGCTCTAGATTTGATTCTAAGGACTTCAAAGAGGAAGAGTGCGGTACATTTATAAGCAGTGTGCTGCGATTCGCCTGGTGTTCCCTCAAGCTCTCCCCTTCATGGTTTAGGGAAGGGAGTCACACTCCAGAGCAGACTCTTCCCCGGACAATGTTCTGATCACTAGCGATTTAGCCATGTCACGCTGTTCCCCCTTGTCACTCTCTACGGAGAATCCGTAAGTCAGTCCTACAAATCTCCGATTTTCAGGTCTGCCTGTGCTCTCTTCCCCTATTAAATGTATCCATCCTCCTTTCATAAAAAGAGAATCAAGTCTCATCTCTTTTATTCAGCCATCAGTCCTTCCAGCAATGTCAGGCTCCAGCTGTCATCTGTGTGTTTCTCTCTGGGCCTCAGCTCCCCAGGGAGAGAGGTCAGGTCCCTTCTTTCCACCAGAAGCCAGCAAGGGCAGATTGCACAGGAAAATAACCAGCAAAGTAGTCACGCTCTCCCTTGAAGGAGAAAACTGCAGAGATGAGCTAAGAGACAAAAGAACGTGCTAAACAGTCTAAAAACACAGGCAACACCTTCACTTTGTAATATAATGCACTTGCCCAAACCTCTAGGGAACCAGAGCCTTTGCTCTTTACTACTGAGAAGAAACCTGTCTGCAGGGGAACCCAGGGAGGGGTGTGCTGATGAGCAGCTATTCCTTGGGGAGGGAGTGCTAACTTTAAATATAGCCCAGTGCTGAAATGAAAACATGGGACACCAGTGAGGTCAGCCGTGCAAATGATGCGATGGCTTTATGTCTTCCACAAACTTGAGTAAACCTCACCATGTTCTCCAAGCGAGTAAGCAAACATTTTAAACTCTAAACCTCTTTCTTACCCCCAGCCCCAAATGCCCAGGATTGTGAAAAGCAGCAGCAGCACTCACAGATTGGGGTGCCCTAGCACCCCAAGCCCGAAGCCTGTCTGTGTCAGCTCACACAGGCCTTCAGCACAGCCCCGGGTTCTAGGAACAGGGTAACAACTCTGTCAAGGTGCCCACTCCGAGGACGGCCGCCCGAGGCCTGGCCTGCTGCGGCAGGCAACCATTGCCCTGGAATCCACGCTTCCCCTCCAAGTGTGCTCCCCCAATTAGCTTCACCCCAGTATTTTAGCCACACTAAAACCATGGGGACAGACAGGCACACTGGGTGGCCCACTGATTTGCATAATCTTAATTTGAAAAGGTTTATTTAACATGTATTTAGAGGACAAGCTGAATGCAGTGGGCTGGAGCCTGCAACTGGCTTACAAGAGGACAGCTGCCCTAGGGGCCGCCCTGCGGGAGGGAGGCAGGTAATGAGCACCCGTGTACACACACACACACACACACACACACACACACACACACACACACGGCCTCTTGGGGGTGGAGGCTTCTCCCCGCAGGCTTCAGGCACCCAGCAAAGCCTTTCCTCCCCACCAGACGAGCAGATGAACACGTTCCTGTGGACCGGCAGGGTGAGTGTTGTTTCTCCACATTGTTAAACATGATGGCTCAG
>PVJX010050630.1:0-10614 GCA_004027295.1 Dolichotis patagonum | reverse complement strand
AAATATAAGCATGAAATGGGCGGAAAGTGTTTGTTTTTATGTATACATCTTTGATTATATCCAAGAAGAAGAATCATGAACACCCACTGCTGACTGATTTTAAGAACTAAATCTTGATTCCTGTTTTTGTAGGGAAGATGAATCACATGAATAAAGAGAAGCTCACACATCTTTCTTAAGTGTCAAGGACCTGTGCTTGGTTCTTTTTGTTTAAAATTCAACTCATTGGTTAAGGCAAAGCCATCCTGTTAGAAGAGTCTTTCTAGAAGGGATGTGCTTGAATCTTTATCCTGCCCCCCCCCCAAGAGCTTCACCTGCTAGAAGCTGTGCATGAAGACAAAATAAATACAGCATTTAAATTACTTCCATGAATAAAGTCTCGACATGAGAACTACTTTGAATGTGCTTTATAAAATAGTTCTTTCTTTCTTATCATTGACATTTCAGAGGCTAATTGGGCATGGCTTTAGATTTTTTTTTTCTGCCAAAGAAACAAACCCAAGTCCTCACCAATGAGCTAAACCCCACTTCCTCAGTTTTGGATTCTGGGAGATCCCGGTTTAGCACTATCTTGTATTCTCAGAATGATCTAAGGCTTTTTTTTTCTTATAGAATGAGGTTACAATAGTAACTATTTTAGGATGATAGAATGGCTTTGATGGAATATGAAGCTCTTAGCCCTAATATACCATAGAGAGTAAATATGAGATATTATTTGTCATCAAAAATTAGAACAATTATTGTATGAGCAACTGAATTAATAAATAAATTTTGAATGTATATGACTTTTTTTTTTTTTTTCTACTCAGGCTTAGTCTAGGCATCAGTGATTTTGAATGCTGGCTACACATTAGAATCACCCAGGGAAATTTTTAAAAAGGCGAAATCCGTCCTCAAGAACAATTGAATCTGAGTCTCTAGAGATGGTTTCTGGATATCATATTTTAAAAAAGCTCTCCAGGTGATTCTTATGTGCAGTCAGAGTTGAGAATTACTGAGCTGTATGAGATGGGGAATGCCCTGCTGTTTACTCAGCTAACATCAAAACTCCTGGAGTAGCAAGGCCTGCTGCTTTTCTTTTTTTTTTCTTTTTTGGTACCAGGGATCAAACTCACGACCTTGCGCTTGCCAGGTAGGTACTTAAGCCACTGAGCTAAATCCCCGGCCTGGCCTGCTGCTTTTCTCCCACCCATCTGAAAGGAACTGAAAGGCAACAAGTGCCATCAGGCATCAGCTAACCTTAATGTGGCCACACACTTTGGTTTTGCTGTCTCTTTTCTGAATTCAGTCTCCTTTGTCAGCTCTCCCCAAGCTATACCAAGAGTCCCTTTGATGTTTTCTACAGGACCTAGGGGGGAGGAGTGCTCATCATTCTGTGGCTACACCAAGAGGTTAAGATTTCCCAGCTTTCCTTACAAGATGCTATGTCAGTTCTTGACTTCACCGTTCTGGGATTTTACTCATTTCCTTAAGAGTTTAGGAGTATCTCGAATGAAGTAACATTCAGGAAAAAGTGCTTTGTACCCTGCAAAACCATTTGCTAGTGTATTGTAAGTAAATAATAATGAGGTCATCATGATATGGAAAAATCTTTAAAATGATGTCTGATAGTTCATCGTTTTTGACAATTTTGACTTTATTGTTTTATGATACTTTTATGATTTTTTCCCTCCTAGTTTTTTCCCTGTATCTATGGCCATTCATTTTTTCTGCAAATTTTTGTTCATTTGTCAGTGCTGGGAACTGAACCCTTATCCCTGTGGATGCTAGGCAAGTGCTCTATCATTGAGTCACACCCTGTCCTTTGCTAATATTTTAAAAGTATATTTTATGTTTCAGTTACTATACTAAATTATAGCAGCAGAGAATTAAGAAAATCTGATAAGACCACATGATCCTAGGCCTCCATCTCTTCTCACCACTCATTCTCTCAGTACATTTGACTTTCACATCTCTAGCTCCATTAAGAGCCTTTCCTGAGCTGACATTTGGTTATTCTCCTGTCTGGTTTAGTGGATGCTGAAAGTAAACATGACCGAAAATTAACTGTCTGCATTATTTTCCACCTGCTTTACCTCCTGAGCTTTTTTTTTTTTTCTTTTTTTGGTCCTGGGGATCTAACTGATGACCTTGAGCTTGCCAGGCAGGTGCTTGTGCCACTGAGCTAAATCTCTTGGCCCCCTCCTGGGCTTTCTATTTTCTTTGTGGGTAAATAGCTCTACTGCTTCCTCTGCTGATTGAACCAGAAACTTTGGAGTCATCCTGGACTTCTCCTTCCCTATTTCTACATCCAATCCACTGTTAAGGCCTAGGATCCTCTGTTCTGCATAGGTTGCAAATCTACCACTTCTTTCCACCCTCACAATTATTCTGCACTATTACATTATGTACCTATCCTATAAAAGTCCTTTCAATCTCTTTCCTGCAAGCAACCACTGTAACACTTTGCTGTGTATCTCTACAGACTTGTAACCATTCATTAAATTAAGCACCCATTTCCTGTGAGGCACCATTCTAAGTGCTAGAGTTATTGTAACAGTGAACACAAAAGAAAAGATCTGCTTTAATGATGTTGAGGATTGAACCCAGGACCTTTGTACTGAGCTACATTCTCAGCTCTTTTTATTCTTAAGTAGTTGGGATTACAGGTGTGTGCCATGCACCTTGCATGACACTTTCATTCTAATGAGGGAAGACAGGCTATAGGTAAATAAATAATCATACAGTATGTTAAGGTGGTAAGTGCCACAAAGAAGAGTAAAGTAAGAAAATACAATAGGGAGGGGAAAAGAGAAGTGGCAGCTGGTGCTATTGTACAAACAGTGATCAGGAAAGCCTCTTGGTGGCATTTGATCAGAGATTTGAATGAAGTAATGAAGCGAGCCAATGGGCTACCAGGGGAAGACTATTCTAAGCACAGGGAACTGGAAATGCAAAGGCCTTGGGTCAAGAGGATGCTTGATGACTAACAGGAATATCTTAGACCCCAGTGTGGGCTTGAGTAAAAAGATGGAAAAAAACAACAACAAGTCAGAGAGCAGTCTGAGATGACTGTGCAAGATCAAGAAGATTATTAAAAAAAAAAAAAAGATCAAGAAGATTTTACTCAAGAGTGAGATGGGAAGCAATGGTACAAAGAGTGATATATCTTTAAGTATTCCAGTGAGGCAGGAGGTGAATTTGAAGAGGCTACATATTAAACTCAAGGTCAGCCTGAACTACATAAATGAGACCATATCTCAAAAATCAAGAAAACAAAACAAAACAGAACACAACACACACACACACACAGAGTTCAGGTGCAATGAAGAAATAGCTTTGAAACAGTTATGTGTACATTATTTAAGCATAAATGGACTATTACGTGCATTGCTTTACTATCTTTTCTTTTTCAAAGTGAATTTTAAAAAAATCAAAATATGATCATGTCATCCTTTTGTGTATATTCTTTTATGGCTTCCTATTTCCCTCACAGTAAAGTCTAAAGCCTTACAAAAGCCCTCTCCAGTCTAGCCTCTGCCCAGCTCACTAGCTCCAAAAGCACAGAGCATTTTTTTTTCCTGGAATGGGACACAGGGGCTTCAAACTTGCTTATTCTCTTAGTCTACAATCAAATTCCTTCCCTCCCCATCTACTTTATCAAAGTCTTCTCTAGATCTCACTTATGCATTCATTCAACAAATATTTATTGAGGAGGCTGCTATGTGGTAAGTCTAGGTACCAGGGACCTCTTGAACAAAACAGACAAAATAGACATGGCCCTCATGTGGCACAAATGCTAATGGAAGGAAGACTGAAAAAGGAAATGAACTATACAATTATATATATGTGGCTTTGTATACAATACATACTTTAAAAATATATATGAAAAATATGACTTTCTATGTTAGAAGGTATACACACTAAGAAGAAAAATGAATAAGGAAGAGAGGGGTTGGAGGTTGGGACAGGGTTTGTGATATTTAGAAACTGTGGGCAAGAGGAAGCCTCACTAAAAAAGTGACAGCTCAGCCTATCAGAGGCATGGGAGTGAGTCAGGAAGGTAGTAGGAGGAAAGAATTCCAGGCAGAAAGGAAAAGCCCTAAGGCAAGAGACTGCCTGAGCTGTTTCAAGAATAGTAAGGAGGTCACTATGTCAGAGTAGTAGGGGGAAGTGAGCTCTGCATGCCCTTATAAGGATGTTGACTTTTGTTCTTAGTGAGAGCCATTGGAGGTTTGGCAGCATACGAGCCACAGGTTGAGACTTAGGCTTGAACTGGAGCACTCGGTCTGCTGAATTGAGGTGAGACTGAGTGAGGCAAGGGCAGAAATAGGGAAACCACTAGGTGCCTCCTATGAAATTCAGGCAGAAATGATGATGGCTTAGTTTATTATAACAATGGAGATAGTAAAATGTCACTGGATTCTGAATATATTTTGAAGGAATCAGACGTAAAAAATATAAGTGAAACAAAATAGTCAAGGATATCTTCAAGGTTTTTGAAGAATGGAGTTACCAATTTAAGGAAAAAAAACAACAACTGTGAGGTCCAGCCAGGTGTGGTAGTGCATGCCTATGATCCCAGCACTTGGGAGGCTGAGGCAGAGGATCTCCGAGAGGGCAATGTAGTATGTTCAAGATTTAGCCTGAAGTACATAGCAAAGACACTGTCTTAAAAAAACCAAACCAAAGCAAACCAAACCAACCAACCAACCAACCCAAACAAACCAAAACCCTGTGAAGTCAGCCAGTTTGGACAGAGGTATAAATCAGTTCTGGACATATAGATATGTGAAGTTTAAGGTGCTTCACTGTTTATTGGATATCCAAATAGAGGTATTAAGTAGGGAGCTGGAATAAAGGAAAAGGGTTCAGGTTGGAGATAAATCCCAATGTATCAGCATATGTAAGCCAAAAGACTAAATAAATAAGATCATCAGTGGTTTAATAACAGAAAAATGGGTGGGACTGCAGATATTCTAGTAGTAGTTCTTAAGCTTTTTAAAAAATCTTAAATAATCTTTACACTATGAAAAATTTTTAAAAGTCTCATGGAGTTCTTGCTTATATAAGGTTTTTTTTTGGGGGGGAGGGAGGTTTGGTTTTGGGAATCCAACTCAGGACTTTGCATTTTCCAGGCAGGCACTTATGCCCTGAGCTAAACTCCTAGCCCAGCTTATCTAAGTTTTATCTGTCAATATTTACTATATTAGAAATAAAAATTGGAAAATTTAAGATGTTAATTTATTCATTTAAAATAATAGTAGCAAACTCATTATGTTATTATAAATAACTTTTTTTTTTTTTTTTTGGTGCTGGGGATTGAACTCATGGCCTTGTGCTTGCCAGGCAGGCACTTACGCCACTGAGCTAAACCTCCAGCCCCATAAATAACATTTTTAAATGTGCACCACCAGTGATGGTGATGCACACCTGTAACTCCTGCACTCTGGGAGGCTTAGCTACTTACTGAGAGCCTGTCTTAAAAAAAAAATTTTTTTTTTAAGGACTGGGGATGTAGCTCATTGTGAAGGCCTCGTTCAACCCCCAGTACTGGAAGAAAATGTTTTCTTTAATGAAGAATAACATTTTTAATAAAAGAATAAAATTTAGGGAGAAGTGTTATCCTGCAGTTTTGCAAATCTCAAGTTTGGCTTAATAAAAGATGGCTAGATTCTCAAATCTGCTTTTATCCTCGATGTGATGCCATACCATACATTAGTTTGTGAAACACTCTAATTTACACCCACCAAAGAACAGTAGTGGAAAAGGCAAGTAATACTTCAGTATTATTATGCAAATAGCTCTTACTTTCTTGCCCCCGGAGAAGTTGTTAGGGGTTCCCAGAGCATGTTTTGCGAACCAGTGCTTCAACACTCAGAGTCCAGGAGGACTGAGAAGGCATGCTTAAATGAGACTTAAAAGCCAGTGAGGTTGAAGCACAATTCTAAAGACCGGGCCCTGGAGGCCCATGAGGAACGTGTTTTGAGAATGATCAATGGCTGATGATTATACAAGAGACTTAAGGAAGGAGACTGAGCATTGGTTGGTGATGTGTATGCCATTAAGGACACTGACAAAAGCAGCTTCAGTGGAAAGGTGAGTGCTAATGTCTGTTTGGAGTAGGCCACAGCATAAAGGTCACTTCCTGAGGTCACTGAACTCCAGACTAGGTGTAATTTATCCTTATCCTATTTGTATCACTCCCCTATCTTCCTATTTGACTTTCTTTATGGTTTATGTTTTTACTGCCTGTCTCTATCAAGTCAGTTTTAGTCAATATGCATGTGTGAGTGTGTGTGGATTTGCACACGTGTGTTATACTGGAGGATGAATCCAGCTTTTAAAAAAAAATTCTATGAGACAGGGTCTCACTAAGCCACCAAATTGAGTTTGAATTTGTGATCTTCCTGCCTCAAGTCTCCTAAATGCTGGGAATACAGGTGAGTGCTACCATGCTTAGCTTAATTTTCATTCGCTTATTTAGCACATAGCAAGTGCCTGGGACACAATGCTGAATTCTTCATTGCAAGCTTTTTAGGGTTTCTCAGAAGGAAGGAACTATTTCAGTTTAAGCAGTGCATGGCAAATCTCTCTCATCATCTTCTGTCACCTGACCCTTCTTTTCCCAGAACGAACCGTGTATTTTCATCTTCAAAGCTCCATGCTCGGTTTAATAGTCTGCTGTTGCTGTCTTGAAGTTATTGGGAAAAAAATTTTTTTTTTAAAGTTGGGATTTGCAAGGCTGGAGATTTAGCTCAGCAGCACAAGCACTTGCTTGGCAAGCAAGAGGTCCTGAGTTTGATCCCTGGCACCAACAAACAAACAAACAAACAAGTTGCTATGTAGTTCAAGCTGTTCTTCAACCTTTAATCCTCTTGCCTCAGCCTCCCAAATGTTGGGATTACAGGTGTGTATTACCATGCCTGGCTTGTTGAAAGTTTAAAAAAAGAGGCCTTGCAAATTAAATAGCTAGTCCTGAGTACAATGATGGCTAGACAGTGATGGATATATACAGCATAGTCGTTTAAAATCTTTTGCTTGTTCCTTTAAATGTTTATGTATTGATTACTATTTTCTGATGTAGCCAGGTAAAGTATAGGCAGAGGAGCCTACAGTAGCAAAGGCCCTGGAGCCAGGAACAGAATGGGGTGCAGGTGGACAAAAATGGCCTTGTCAAAGTTTGCCTTTCTTTTGAAGGTTGTGCTCTATTTTTTACTGCCCTTTGTCAGCATCTCTTAACTAGTACAAACCCATGGTGCTTTGAATTACAATAGGCACATTTACTCAGATGTTTACTGGACTCTTGCTAGGGCATGGATGGGGAACCTTTCATAGCTTTCAATGATAACAAACGGCCTTCTGCACCTGTGCCCTAGGAAGTTGGCATTGTGTCCACTGATGTAGAGGATATAGCTCTTGTCTTCCAGGGTTTGCCTTCCCTTGGAGAAAGATGTTGGCAGGTAGAAGATAAACTCATGAGGGTAGGTCTTTGGAGGCATTCTGGGAAGCTGAAGAATAAGGATAGTAAATTTAAGCCCAGCTCAGGCAATTTAGCAGGTTTTAGTGAGACCCTGTAGAAAAATACATTTTAAAATGGGCTGGGAATCTAGCTCAGTGTGGAAGGCCCTGGGTTCAATTTCAGTACTTTTTTTTTTTTTTTGATATAGGGTCTCACTTTGCAATTTGGACTGGCCTGGAATTCACTGTGTTGCCCAGGCTGACCTTGAATTATCAGCAATTCTCCTGCTTTGCCTGCTGAGGACTGGGACTGGAGGTATGCACCATGTCTGGCTCCAGTATGCTTTTTTTTTTTTAGGTTTGTTTTGTATGTTTTATGAGTATTCAGCAAGAAAATAAGAAAGATGCAAATAAAGTTCCCTAAATGGTCAGAAAGTAGGGGTACATCAGGTTCCTCGAATTTACGTCAGGTCCCTTCGGTTTTCCCATCTGAGTGATGGGACAAGTAGGTGATTTCCAGGGATGATTGCGCCTCACTTTGTTTATTGACTGTGCTGGGGCTTGGGCTGGGCCTTGCACATGCTGGCCAACCACTCTGCCACCGAGCTATACTCCTAGTCCAAGGGGCCAGGAAGCTCGGATTCTACTTTCACCCTGCCCTGAACGGTGGCATATTCTATCTGACCTCAGTTTCTCCTTTGGTAAAGGTTGGGAGTGGGCTTAGCGCACTTTTCTGGGAACCTGGGACTCTGTGACACCAGTGCCATTACTCAGGAAGCGCGCCCAGGACTTATCGCTGCCGCGCCCCGACCCGCGGGCGTCGTTCGGGGGGCGGGGCATGTCGGGGCCGCGCCCTGAGACTCACCTGTGCGGGCGCGGTGACTCACCTGCCCTCCACGGCCCTTCCCCGCGCGGCTGTTCTAGGAGTCACCGCCCCTCCCTCCTCCGTGGGTCGCTCCCAGTTCAAGTACCCCAAGGGCTTGGGAGCAGTAACTCTGGGTGGGAAGCGGAGAGGTAGAGGTTCTTTGGGGGTCCCCGCCTGGCTTGGCAGGGTTCCCCTTGCGGTGAGCGTGTGCTGGGAGAGCGAGCGCGCCCGGTGACCCGGAGGCGCGGGCGCAGTGGCAGCGGGAGGCGCCGGGAAGAGCGCGCCGGAGGGAGGTGCCGGGAAGGGCGGGCGGGGCCCGGGCCACGGGGCGGGGGCGCCGGGCGGCCCATTTCCTCCTCCGAGCCGGACCCGAAGGGAGACAAAGCGGCGGTTGTGGGCTTCGCGCCTCAGGACTCCTGCTGCGCTCGCCCAGCTCACCGCAGGTAACTTCGCACCTCCCTCCCCACGGGCGCGGGGTGGCCAGCCCGGCGGAGCGCTCCTCGGGGCGGCCGGCTGTACCGGACCTCGCTGGCCGCCGTCTCTTCAGGGGCGCTGCTCGGCGTTGGGCTCCCGGCGGGCGCGGGTCGGACGTTCCCCATGGGGCCCGGGCTGTGGGCGCACGGGAGGGGGCGCTTCCCAGCTCTGGGGAAGTTGAGGGGCTGCAGTCGCTGGGGGAGAGGCAACGCTACAGGCCCCGCGAGGCGGCGGAGTTTCCTCTCGAAAAAGTTTCTCCTGGCTTCTAAACTTTGTTCCAGGGCCCTCGGCGCGCGCGTTGGGCTTGGGGGTGCGCCCGCTAGGGGTCCCCGGGCGGGTGCGTTCTGGCTGTTGTTTTCCTGGGAGGTGATTGTTGTGCGGCGGCTCCCCTCCCCCTCCCCGCCCCGAAACTTCCGGGGATGCGGGTCTGGATGTTGGCGAAGCCCGCGTTCCGGTCGGAGCAGCCTCTCGAAAAAGTCACGGCTCTCCTCTTATCCAGCCTGGCTGGTGAAAGGTGCGCCACACCCGCATGGACTTACGGCGTTTTCTGTGTTAACCTTTACTTCGAAATTACTCGGCCCACTTGTGTGCTCAATCGGACACATTTCGCTTGATCCTCCTTTTCAGGAGTGGCACTCTAAGGAAGTATTTTGTTGCTGTTGACTTTCAGGAGTCCCTGTGTGTGTTTGAACAACTTGTTGGAAAAATACCCGAATGCCTAACCTTGGGTTGGCAGCAGTGGCTTCCCAGTAACGCAGGCGGGGGCTCGTCCGAGGCCAGGAGTGACACCCTCTTGTCCTCCTGCATCTTTATTTATTTTTTCTGTGTGTGTTTTGGCGAGAATTTCCGTAATTTAGGAAAAAGAGATATATTATTTCCGAGTTAAACCTATTCCATATTAATGATAAAGCAAGTCTTTACATCGTATTGTGGCAGGACAGGCGTTTGGAGGAAGAGAGTATTTTGTCTTTAGCAGTGATTTTTGAGAGACTTGATAGGTAGTTTCTTAAACAGAATTTGTAAATCATATTAGTTATATGTGTTTTGTTTTACAAAAAGGAAGAGTGAATTGATCATAGACTATGCTCAGTTGTTTACCCTTGTTGACTTTTATCGCATTAAAAATATTATTTCCTCTTTGCTGGTCTCACAAGTGATTAGGACTTGGTCTCTGTACCTAACAGCTCACATACAATGGATGAAGGAGGCACACACCCAGGTGTACTACAGACTGCTATGTAAAAACTAACAGAAAAAACTTGAGCCAGAGAGAGACGGCTAGTAAGTTTAATGAATTTATATGAATAAGTACAGAAAGACTTCTGGGATGTGGTGACTTTTGAACTGGATGAAATGTGAATTGAGTTAGATTCATCATGTTCAGAATGGTACTGTTTCCACTTCTGGGCCCAGATGAGAAGATCCAGAGAAACTGGTCCTGGAAGGTTTTTTTTTTGCTTTTATTTATTTTATTTATTTTAAATTTTATTTAAAGAGAAAAAACAAAAAAGAAAACAACCGAACAAAACAGAAAAAGGGTAGCAACAATACAGAATTCCAAAGGCAAAAAATGAAAGAACCACAATAACAACAACAAAACAAAAACAAAAACACTAAGAAATCACCACTTGATAGGTTACATACTGTCATCATTGGAAATAGTTGTTGAAGTTACAAAATTAAAGCACACAAAGTAGACATTTAAACAGTGAGACTATTGCCAGTTCTGCTCAACAATCCAACAAAAACAGTAATGTGGTCATCTATCTTATACACTAAAACATACATTCAGTTATATCCTTTAGAGCACTTTCTTTTCCCCCATATATATATAT
>PVJX010050629.1:0-10610 GCA_004027295.1 Dolichotis patagonum | reverse complement strand
TCACCCTGCTTTTGTGCCCAGAGGTTTGCAATGGATGTCAGCTCCTGGGAAGGAACCAGTTGTGAATTGTGAGCTTGTGTGCCTTCATATGCAGAAACCATGTTTTCCTGTTTGAGAGTTAAGGACAGGCAACATAGGTACCACCAACATACTGGAATAGAGATAAAAGGGAAGGAGAGAAAAGTTACAAATAGAAGTGTAGCAAGACTGAGGCCACACTTTTGTGAAAATGGGGAGCTGGTAGGGAAAGAAGGAAGCAGGAGGAAGAGACATAAGCATACTTAAGACATAAGGAGCAAGATCTATGAAGAAAAATGGAAGAGATAAAGTGGAAAAATTGGGGGCAGTATGGAAAATGAGACATGTGGGCCATGTGGTAGAAAAGAAATAACATACAAGGGTCAAGATCAGCTTTTGATACTTGAAAGATTAAGTCACACCAAATACATACCAACAAAGTTACTATTTGTTGAGTTATTATGATGTGCCAGGCATTGCATTTATTTTCAATCTTATGACAATTTTAATTTTTTTGTCTTACTTTGCTCATTATCCTTGTTTCCAAATGACTTTTGGCTATTTTTAAAATTGTAAATCATTCGCAAAGAATTTCATAATTAAATAAATCCAGAGAATGTGCAATAGGTTCTCAAAAAACCATAAGGGATACTTTAGAAAGGACGTTGGAGGTTCAGATTTGGGAGGAGAGACAATGTTCTCAAGTTTAACTACCTGATGGCTACTCATGCTGCCTGTGGTTATAGAATGATGGTAACTCATATTTTAGAGTGTAAAGCCAGATTTAAGAATATTATTTATAAAATATTTTGTATTTGTTTATTATATTTTCATAGTGAAATGTGTTGCTTCAAGATATTTTCTGATTATTAGAAATGGAGCTTGTGTCACTCATATAGATATAATTTAGTGTCCTTTTTGCAAATCTAATCCTTCAGTAAACCAATGTAGAAAACATACACATCCTCATCATTGTCACTGGTTTTTACATATTTCCATAATCTAGTTAATTTTCAATGCTTCTGAAGAGGTATTAAGTAACTATACATAACATAACAAATTAAAAAATTGTTTTTTTAATAGCAGTTTTTGTGGCATCTTTTTTTCTAATACCTAATTAAAATACATCTAAGGAAGATTAATTTTGTTTTGTTAATGTGATACTCACTGTGTCATTGAAAACAGTTCTAGTACTGTTTATCTGAACTTTGGATATTTATCAACTCTACGGGCTAGAAAATTGCTTCCTTCTGACTACATGCTTGAAAAACCAGAGACTCTGAACTTGAAGATAATATATAGAAGGACATTATTCAGATTTCCACAATCTCATCTTGTCCCTCAGTCCACTTATGTATGAATGACTTTACTTGTATGTGTTTGTATCAGCCTGGTGTGGTCCTTCTGGCGTGGCCTGTATGGTTAAAAGATGAGTACCCTCTGCATCTTACTGCAGACAATTATTTAAAGAGTTAGTTTTCACTTTCTTGTTTTAATTGCCACACAAACTGGTTCACAAATTATTAACGACAACACAGTCTTGTCAGTAACTACCTGTTAGGTTACTGATGATACTGTCTGGGGAGCACATAGGTGATTATCAAGTCCAGTGCTTGTTCTATCTCTTTCCTTCTCATGGAGATGCTCCTAATGTACTGTGTTATTACTGTAGACAACTGTCGACTTTAAGGGACAGACCAGTTGACAACCTGTTGCATTTCCTCTGTACATAGAGTGTAGTGTGCTCCAGGGGCCCACATCGTCAGCATGGCTTATGAACTTGGTAGAAGTGCAGAATGTCAGACCCTGACCCAGAATTTCTGAATCAGTATTTACATTTTAACAAGACCTCCAGGTAAATGAATTGTACTCTTTGCACATCAGAGTCTCAGTAGCACTTGCTTAGATAGTTCTGCACAGTCCATATAAAAGAACTAGGCATCACAGAATGATGCTTGGTCCATGACCGACCACGTATATGATGGTCATTCATTCTATCTCCTCGTGATGTTGTAGACATCTTAGTTTGTGAAGGTGGCAAAATTGCAAAATCATCTCTTGATGTATTCCCTCCTTGACTCTCATCAATGACTGTACACAGCAATTACAGAAAATGCCTAGTTGCTGAACTAGGACATGGATAAGGACAAAACCCCACAAACAAACAAAAAACCATAAGCAGATGGAACAGACACAACAAGTCTCCCTATAACAAGGGATGGGTCTAAAGTTGCAAAATGGTTAAATTCCAGGTGTTTGGCTTACTTGCTTTTATGCTTTGGAACTGGTTAGTTTTCCATTTCTGTTGCCTTTCACATTGAGTTTATGTTTTGTTTTGGGTTATGTGGTAAATCTGACTAAATTTCATTATTCAAAATAACATTTCTCACCCTAGGTGGCAAGATTTTGTGGTTTTTATCTTATATAAAACCATAGTTCTGGTGAAATAATCTAGCTGAATCCTAAATCAGCAACAAAGCTTAAGATGAGACCAACTGTCCAAGATTATATTGTAAACCACAGATGTACCAGAGATCTATGTTAGAAATAGAATGCTGAGCCTGGAAAATAACAATGCATAGGAGGCTACAGAATTCTGCCAGGTCTAGCTGGAGCCATAGTTAGGTCCAATAATTATACCAGCAAAGTTATACCTGTAATTCTGCTGGTATAGCTTTATTAAAAAACAAACATATGTATTAGTAAGCGGTATGTGCATCCTATGATGAGATAGCTACAGGACCCATAGAAGCAAAAGGTGACTTTTACTTACTCCACAATTAGCACTCTATTAGCATTCCACCTTTATTCTTCCCTCCCCACTCCTTGCTTAAATTAACTGGAGATTCATTTGGAAACCATTTAATCCCACCTGAGCTCTCTTTCCTTATGTGGGAGTTTTAACTAAAGGCATTGCTTCTTATAATATTATCTGTGCAGATAACCTATGTGAGATGTATTTCATATGCTCATCTGAAATGCAGATTCTTGGTCCTGACACTTCACAATGCTCTATGATTTTTTCTACAGAAGAGGAAAGTGAGGCTCCCAGAGACTTCATTATATACTTTAGCAAAAGTAGAGTCGGATTTTGAGCCCAATTCTACTGATTTGAATTCTGAAGCTATTCTATGACTCTTAAGATGTTAGGGATACAGGTAAATAAATAGGTGCAGGTCCCTTTCTTTGTGATTTCGCATCTTAGCAGGGAGACCTTACGATGATTTCTGTCACCTGTGCTAAACTGTGTGTGTCTCTTTTGGTGAAAAGACTTTTGTAAATTTTTAATTTACCTAGAATTAGTAGAAGACCTAATTTTGACTTCTTGAGATATTAAAAGAGATATTCTATTCTAAAATATTTAATATTCATTACCCAATGAAGATGCTTGATTTTTACTCCTAAGTTTTGGGAACTCTCTAGTAGGAATGCATATCGCTTTGCTCGGGAAGGTGGAACTCTGCTTCTGTGAACTGGAACAGGGCTGGTGCTTGTTATGTAGATTATGAATATTCACGTTGGCTCTGCAATCCACTGTTGCATTGGGAGTTCTGATATAATGTTTGTATCTTAACATAATCCTGAATGACTTTCTAGCTGCTGGGAAAAATGAATCTTTAAGAAGTGTTATTTAAAGAAATGTATTTATTGAGCACCTCTTATGTGCCTGGCCCTGAACGGTCATGTAATACCCAGTGAACAAAGTCCCCAGTGGTACACATGCAGTGGTCTGCATGTATTCAAATCACTTTAACAGCTCATTTTTAAACCTTTTCCCCTCATTTTATTAAGCTTCACTAATTAACTAAATGTAGTTAATTAGGAAAATAATCGAATGAAATGAAACTGCGTGTAATCTCACTCCCTAGAAGCATGGTTGTGTGTGCAACATTCTGAATCGAGATCATCTTCAAAGAGGACTCACAATGTGCCAAGTCTTCACGTTAGATCTATGAAATTATTATTATCATTATTATTTTGTAAATGGAGCCAGATAATCTGGTTGCTTTGAAAATCCTGTCACACTGTTTAAATGCTCTTTCATTACATTTGGTTTTCATTGTTAAGGGTTGCTTTGGTGAGTGGTGATAATAGCAGAGAGTTGTATGGTCTTCGGGGAACAAACGAAGAAATGGAACTGATTAAAAATATTATGTACACAGAAAAGAAGAATAGCTAACAAACAGCAACACGTTCTTAAAATAATTTCATAGATGTGTAGGATATTTGGAAGCTTCATTAAAAATTAACAAATTGATTTTTCATGCATCTCATTTAATTTTGTAGGGAGTCTGCCCAAGACCTCGGGACTCCAGTTAATGGGATCAGCTAGTTATCTCCACCAAATGGCAGTGATATAAAAACCACCTTCCTTTCTGTTGACTATTCAGTGAAGCAAAGTCAGAGAGACTGAGGACTCTCATAAAAACCCTCATAGTGCTTTTTACAGACTTTTACTTTTAATTTATCGACTGCACAAAGAAGATACAATTTGCCAAGATTTGCTGCTGAATCTGAAACTTGGCTCACATTGCGATTATAAATGCTTTTGTTGAACACCAGCTATGTCTATGTACATTTAATTAAATGAGGCCAAAATCAAGATTCTGGATCCCTGTGAACTATGTAAATTCACCGTAATGGCATGGAAATAGCAAGGCAAGGAATCAGGGCTGTTCCTGAGGTGCAGTTGGAGGCTTCGCTGAGAGCCCTGGCTCTGTCTCATTCATTCACACAGGAGGCTGTGAGGGGCTCATAGGTAATTGTTACTTCACATTTGTGCACAAAGGAGCCTGCTATGAATGTTTGTGTCCTGATGAGTTATTTTTATATATCTTATTTTTATTTTTTATGGCTAAACTGTAAGATTTATATTTTGAACTTTTTAAAATAGAGATTAAAGGAAAACAAAACAATGAAAACAGACCAAAACAGTAGAAATGATACGGGATTTCAAAACAAGCTGATAGGAAATTAACAATTGTCCCTCTATTGCATACTGTTATCTTTAAAATAGTTGCTCAGATTACAAGATAACGGGCATGCAAAATAGGTCAAACTATATAAGCAATCACAGTTTCTTTGCCTGTACTAATAGGATAAATAGTACAATTATCTTAACTCTTTTGTGTGTGTGTGTATATATATATATTTTTTTCCCTTTCCTTCTTTTTTCCCCCATCCCAGTTCTTTCCTTTTGAGCAATTTCATTCCCTTTCACAATATCCTGATGAGTTTTTCATGTGCATAAGACACTAAACTTCTCTCTCTCTCTTTTTCTGCATGTGGCATGACTTCCTGTGGAAACCAGTGATGATCAAGGATTAGAATGGGCCCTAAAATATTCTGATTCAGTCTGTGCCTTTTATGGGTTTTTCCTACGAACTCATTTTAGCGTCAGGGCTATAAAATTTGCCTAATGAACTAGAACTAGGACACGGAAGATAATCAGGCCAAGTCCCTTCCATTTGATCATTATTGTCCCTTATCCTCAAATGCTGATCCAAGTTTCCTACTTACTCACTTATTTAACACACACCCACACACACAGCACCTTTTTCCAGTTGTTCATTTTTAACTGGAGGGATAACTCAGTGATCCTTGTGAAGTGATATTCTAACTGTGTCCTTAAAAGATGATGAAATTCTGTAGTATTCTTATTCAGTTCATCAATATTTCATGTATGAGCAATATTTGTTTTCTAGTGGATCTTGTTTATGAATTTTTTTAAAAGATTAATTTATATTTATTCATTTTACTTTTTATAGAAATTGTCCTTTCTAGTCACATTTATTGAACTTTAATTGACTTTACTTAATTAAAATAAAAGGTCTAATCAGATTTTTAGATCAGAGCACACAAACAAGTGATAACACAAAAATTAGGAGAGTGGTGAGGGGACCAGAGATGAGTGTCAGGATTCTAAGTGCCCTACATTCTAAGTGCACAGAACTTGGCATTCACTTAATCTTATGACTTAATTACAGGAGACTGGCTGGGAGAGCAGTAAGAACACTTTTGAAGGCTTTACACTGGGCCAGTTTTTTATACAGCCTATTTTGATTCTTTATTAACTGTGAGGGCTGGCATTACTGAGTACATTTATATAAATGAAAAATAATCTCTGCTAAGTAAGGTGTCCAGAGACACAATGCTAGCAAGTGGCAGATTAGGAAACAAATTTTAAAAAAAGCCTCCTAAACTCCCTCCAAAGACAATTTTTAAGCATTAAGATATATCAAAATAATGTACTTTGACTATCTAAAAACTCAAAGAAATCTACGTCCACAGAAAGAACATAGATGTTGTACATGAAATCTCCGTTTTATTTAATCCATAAATAATTTTCCCTACTTAGCAGGAGATGTTCCTTTTATAGGAATGCACGAGAAAACTTGTATTGAAAGACCTTGGGGAAAAGAGGCAATGATTTTGGATTCTTGATACATTGAGGATAAATACACCAATTGTCTTTTCTTGATTTAAGCTATTTGTTAGAAACTTCATCATTTCAGCAATCACTCACTTAAGAATATATTCTCAGGACTTAGCATGAGTTGAGTCTGCCTGCAGAATTCTAAGCTAGAAGCATGGAGATTTTATAACAGACATTTGTTTGCTTGTGGTTCTTTGTATTGTTGCTCCATCCTATTTAGTTTAAATTCTTTAGTTTTGATGAAAGTTTTGATGTTTGATAATAATTAGGATAATTAGGAGGTGTTTGAGGATTTTCTTGTTGATTTAGAAAGTGATATGAACTGTCATATAAACTGAGTTGAACCTGATTTCACATGTGTCTCTTTTTCTTCACTTCTCCCATCTTTAGGGATTAAAGGATGTTTTTAAGATTAAAGTAAAAATTAACTTTGATTTTATGAACTATATTGTGGCATAAGTAAATCAATAATTCTTTTTGGTCTCCCAAGAGCTCAAATTTCTAATCAGATATGAATCCGCCCCCTCAATTGCTTTTTATTCTCTTTGATGAATACAATAGAATCTTGTTTTTGGTATCAAGGCTCAAACTCACGACCTCACGCAGGGGCTGTGCCGCTGAGCTACATCCGGCGCCCTAATGCCCTGGTCTTGATTGGTGGCATTTTCTGATTTCCACAGGGTAAATATTTCATCCATGGCTTATTCCAGGCTACCACCCGGATGCCACTGGCTGCTGGATTGGGAAGAGAAGTGAGGTTCCACGAGCTGGCTTCCGGGGGGCCCTACTTCTACTGTTCCATCTTCTCACCAAACAGGACGCGCAGTCTTATGTTAGATGCTATTGACCAATGGGCACTGGAAGGAATGTGAAGATTTCTCTGGCAGCCTTTCCTTGCTGAGTTTTCAAGTTAATGCTGCATCAACTAATTAACTTCCTATTTTTATTTTTTACATTTTCAACTGTTTTATTTCGTAAAAGAATTTTGAGCTGGGCATGGCAGTGCATACCAGTAATCCCAGCCCTCCCGAGGCTGAGACAAGAGGATCACTGTGAATTTGAGACCAGCCTGGGCTACATAGTGAGTTCAAGGCCAGCCTGAACTATAGAGCAAGACCCTGTACCAACAAAACAAAACAAAATAAACAAAAAACAAAACAAAACAAAATAAAAACAAGAATTTTGAAATCCACTCATTTTTTTTTCTTTTGGTTCTGGGAACAAAACCAGGTCTTTGTACTGACCTATATCCCCAGCCATTGTTTTGTTTTGTGTTGTGTTGTGTCATTTTTCTTTAACTTAGTATTTCCAATGTCCTACTAAGTGAAACATTTCATTTCAGTGATTTTATAAAGATGTATGCTAAACACATGAATTGATAACTTACCTGCTTAACGTTTTTACTTTTTTGATGTGTGTATGGGCATACCATGTTTTCCTAGAGTTTTCAAATTCTCAGTCCTGTCTGTCCAGCTTGCTGGCTTCAGCCTCTAGAGTCAGTAATGAAATCAACCCACACATGAGCCCAGGGGCTTGTGTCCTTTTCTTCAGTCTGTCCGTGCAGATTTGCCAGATACTAACTGTTAATGGGACCATGGTGAGTATTTGTTGAAATATCTCTGGGTTTTTGCAAGAGGGAACAAATTGTAAAAATGTGACCCAGTCCTCAATTTTATGCAAGGATTTCTTAGTTAAACTGGATTTTGAATACAAGTGAAATAATTCAAATGATTCTTGATGACATAATAAAACTGGGTCAAGTGTTTCTTGAAAATATTCCACTTTTTCTGTTACGTTCTGAAGTTCCTACTATGGAATTGTGTAACAACAGCAGAATGAAATATAGAGGAATAACCTTTGGCCTTTCTTCTCCAGAACAAGATTTCCAAACTGGGGATAGGTTGACTCTTGGATAATACTTTAGTCTGTTCATAGTTGGTTCAAATAAATGGCCAGTCTGGTCAAGACAATGCAGAGAGCTTAAACTTTGATAATCTCCGCTTCAAATACATGGAGTTGGGAGACAAAATATAATAAAAGAACAAAATACATTACTGGCTCAAACACTAAGTGTTTTGAGGCTCTCAGAAGTGCTCAAGAGTGTACAAAGCTGATGCTGCTGTCATTTGCAAATGTCATCTTTCCAACAGCATCACCAACATGGCGGTTCCTCAGCTCTCCAATCCAGACGTGCACACTCTCTCTTCCTGCCTTCATTGTTCTCCTTGGCACTTATTTTCTGAGACACTACATATTGTACCTACTTATTTTACTTTCTTCTTAGGGTATTAGCTTTAGGATGGCAGGGATTTATCTTACAAATTGTGAATTCTCTGAGGCTGTATTGTAGCTCAGTGGTAGAATATGCATAGTACTTGTGTGACCCCAGGCTCAGTCCTCAACCAACAAAGGGGGGGGGGCACATGTGACATAGTTAACAAAGTACTAATGTAGTAGATTTTCAGTGTCTGTTATTTTTGTTATAATTATCGCTATTCTTACTACCAGGTAAGTCTTGGTGCTTGCCTGGTCTGATGTTTCCTAGCACAGCCCATATGTCTCTCTGTGTCTTGTTCTTCTCTACTGCCTTTGCCACTCATGTCCTGCTTACTTTTCTTCACAATTCTTTCTTTTTCTCCTGTCTGTGTGGTGGGAGGGCCCATGCTGTGTGTCTGGAGAGAACAGTGTCGGACACAGCAGCCTCCACCCCAGTCTCTCAGTCCAGGCAGCTGAGAGGAAAGTGGGTGGTGGCAAGAGGCTCACGGCAGGGTGAAGGCCCCTTCTTCTCCTTCTCCATCTCCACTTCCTTTTCATATCCTCAGTGCTACTGAGCATTGATGACAGCAGAGCCCAAGGCCTCCCTGGTTCATATCAGTCACACAGGTAGACGACGATGACATTGGTCTTAGTTTTAAGGACACATTAGTTTCTTTTTCTTTCACTTATTACAGTATAATTGACAAATAAAAAGTGTATGTTTTCAAGGATATGCAAGGAGATGTTTTGGTATACAGATAAACTGCTGATATGATTATTACAATCAAGCCAATTGAACTATTCATCATGTCACATAGCTTCCATTTGTGTGTATGTGTGTGTGTGTGTGTGTGTGCATGTGTGTGCATGTGTGTGCTGAGAACACTTAAAATTTACTCTTCTAGCAAACTTCTTGTGTCTAGTAGGTTGTAGTCAATTACAGTTGCCCATGCTTTGGGTTTCAAAGGACATGCTCTTTGTATTCATGAATGCAACTGGGCTTGGAGTTGGAAGTAAATAAAATTTGGGTGATGAAGACATGTGCTATAATCTACAACAAAGTATGTAGGAAGGGTGCAGGACTGCCAAAATTTGAGTTGAGCACTGAAACAATTTATTTTCCCTTTTTGAAATCTAGTGAGCACTATTAGCTCAGCACCTCATCGTAAAGCATCTCAGGAGAAACAAGAAACCTTGACAATGGCTTAGTCTCTGATTTCCTTGAGCCTAGTCTATAGGTAGGCAGTAAAGGATGCAGATGGTAGTGTGAAATGACGAATTGCCTACATTTCATGAGAGGGAATTTGCCAGCTTCTTTTTTGAGATAGGGTCTCACCATATAGTTCAGGCTAGTTCTGAACTCACTATGTAACCTAGGCTGGGCTCAAACTTGTGGTGCTCCTCCTGCCTTAGCTTCCCGAGTGCTGGGATTCTAGGCATGCACTACTATACCCAGGGTGTTGGCAACTTCTGCTCCAAAAAAATTAAGTGAATGATGCTTCCTATTCTTGTGAACACTGTGTGATTTTTGTTCTTTTATCAGCAAATACCAAAACTATTTTTATAAGCCTCAATGGGTTTTATCTACCATAAATAACACATGAATTAAAGGAATTATAAGATTAAGAGCACCCATGAAGCAAAAAGAAATTAAAGCTCAATGGAACATTTTGTTCTAGTTTGAATTGAAGATGAAATGACCATGAGGCAGCTCACAGCACTGTTCCCAGTCATTTACTGCTTTATCTGCACCTATTTCCCATATAGAGCTTTAAAATTTGAGTGGTTAGTTTCACAGTAATGCTAATTTTTTCTAGGTCTTGGGGGAAGAGTGAGGATGAGGTATGTGGGTCCTCTGGAACAGCAATAGAAAGTGGATAATGTCAACCAAATAAAAGGA
>PVJX010050628.1:0-10612 GCA_004027295.1 Dolichotis patagonum | reverse complement strand
CCCCCAAAGTCCACCATACTCACCTGCTATTTCTTTCTGATGAATTGACCATTCCATTTCCAAAGTTCTGAAATGGCCAACAGACCACAGAAAGAATTCTCTTTAGGCTCCTGTTTGAAACCAGCAGCTGCAGCAGCTACAGTGATCTGGTGGCCTTGCCTCAGGGCCACGCCATGACTTATTTTGATAAATACAGATAAAACTCTCATGCTTTTTGTGTTCTAACACCAATTCTCTGATAACCAACTGTGTGTCTTACAGTTCACTTCAGTTCTAACACTACCTAGAGTTGATCAGGCCTCACAAGTTAAAGGGGAAGGCCCCCTACAAAACTGCCCTTACTGCAGACACTGGGTACAGGGGAGACTCCCAGTCCGCCTGCACTTCTGGTTAGCCAGCTACAGGTCTGGGGCATCCCACAACCGCCTCAAGTTACGTATGCATTAGAACAGCTCACAGAACTCTGGAAAATGTTATACATATGATCATACAAAAATGAACAGCCAAATGGAAAGTTAATAGGGAAAAGATGTGAAGGGTCCTGAATTTGCCAGTGCAGTTAGGCTGTACCACCTTCCTGGTGTGTTAATATGGTCACCAACCAGGAAATTCTCCGGCGTTTTGATGCCCTGAGGTTTCATATGGGTGTCTAATTGTATAGGCATGATTCATTAAATCATCGGTCACATGGATGAACTCTATCTTCCATCCCCCCTTCTCCTCCTTGGAGGTCTTGGTTTTGGGGGAAGGGGAACCAGCTGTCATCCTCATGCTATCTTGTCCTTCTCCCCAAATAAATTTTCTCAGTAGGATCAACCCGGGCCTGGGATTTAGCTGAGTGGCTTAAGCGCCTGCCTGGTAAGTGTGAGGTTATGAGTTCAATCTCTGGTACCAAAAAAAAAAAAAAAAGATGAACCCAGTGTGGTTGAAAAGGGCTCATTATTCAAGCAGAGACACTCCTATCATTCAGAAATTCCAGGGGATTTTGAAGCTCCAGTGCCAAGCACTGAGGACAAGACAAAGACCGGATGTGTTTTTTTTTTAATGATTGATTTTATTGGTGTACTTTTGATATACATAATGATCACATTCATTGTAGGGAATTTGTACCTGTATATATCGTAGTTCAGATGTGTTCTTTATGGTCTCCTTTAACGTTTGAAATTTTAGCATTTTTGCTAAAAATAAATTGAACAAAGTAATTTTAGAGTTTTTTCCCCCATTGCCTCAGCAGTTACCTCCTATTGACAACTTTCCAGTTGATCTGAAAAGCTTTGATCTCAGTACTCAGGAGGCTGAGGCAAGAGGATTGCTATGAGTTAGAGGCCAGCCTGGGCTACCACGTGAGTTTAAGGCCAGCCTAAATTGCATAATGAAACCCTGTCTCAAAAAGATAGCCCCCCCCAAAAAGCTTTGAAGTGGGAGGCTGAGGTAGGAGGGTCATAAGTTTGAGGTCAGCCTGGGAAAATTAGTGAGACTGTCTCAAATTTTTAAAAAATTGGGCTGGGGTTGTAGTTCAGTGGTAGTTCTTGCCTAGCAAGTCCCCAGAACTGGGAAAAAAGTAAAGTGGAGCAATCTCCACCCCGAGTAATGACAGTTACAGATTGTAACCCTTCCAGTGTATTATTATCTAGAGGTCAAAAATCTTTATCCAGCAACCACTTAAGCACTATTTTTGTTTCAGGCAAGAATCACCAACCAGTGCTGAAACTAGTAGGCAAAAGTATGATGAGTAGCATATTTATATTTACATAGTTTCAAAGTATCTCCTCAGCAGATACTTAGTAATTACAAAAGGAAAAATAGTAACTTTGCTGTGGCAAAAACTGGTAGATACCACCTTATTCACTGCATTTTGCTGTAATGCACAGAGGATACAATCACTTCCAGATGTATTTCTACCCAGAATGTTACAGTGTTTAAAAAAAATGTTGAATTTATAAAAAAAAATTAAGAAACTCTTTCAGATGAAAGGAGACTAAAGAGACCTAACAACTAAGTGCTGTATTGATCCTGGACCAGAAAAAAAAAAAGATTTTTCTTTTCTATAAAGGATAATATGCACATGTAAGATGTAAATCAAGTCTATAAATCACAGTAATAGTCTTGCTTTATAGTTAATTTCCTACTCTATTTACTTTTGTTTTTTTGAGACAGTTTCACTGTGCAGTTTAGGCTGGCCTTGAACTCACTATGTAGCCTAGGTGGCCTAGAATTCATAGTGATCCTCCTGCCTCAGCCTCTTGAGTGCTGGGATTACAGGCATATGCCACCATGTCCAGCTCAGCTCTTTTTATTTTATCTTTTCTTTCTGGTACTGGGAATTGAACCTACAGCCTTCCCATTAAACTGCATCTCCAGCTCTTTTATGAGACAAGGTCTCTGTAAATTGCCCAGGCTGACCCTGGATTTGCAGTCCTTTCTTAGCCTCCTGTGTAGCTGGGATTACAGGCATATGCTATCACACCCAGTTAATTTACTACTTTTGACAGTGTACCTTGGTTATGTAAAAGGGTGAATTTTCTTTTAGGAAACATACACTAAGATACACAATTTTTATCAAACAGTCATGAGTCTATATCATATAGACAGTACAAAAATAATACAGATATGGCAGAATGTTAACTTGTGGGTAATCTGGGTAAAGAGACATGAATTCTTTGTACTAATTTTGCAGTTTGTAAGTGTGGGATTTCCTCAAAATAAGTTTAAAAAAGTCAAAGTGAGCCAGAGCTGTTGAATTAGTCACCAGTAAATCAGTGAATATTTCCATTATAACCAAGGAAGTATTTGTGTATATGATGCATGTTGATTTTAGGGGTCATTCTTCCCTTTCTATATTACTAACTTGTATTACCTTTCTACTTAAAGCTCTTTCTCTAGAAAGAGCACACTATGTTGGCCCAGGGGATAGGTTATTCTTTTAGATCTGTGACCAATCTTTCAGTGAGCTCTTAAGACAGTCACTGTCTGAGTCCCAGGTTACTCATTTGATAATTTTTCAGAGGGCAGAATAAGCTGACATTGTTGATTAGATCTAACAATGCTGTAATGATGGCAGAAATCTTCAGGACTCAGTGAAATACAATTTTGTTTTCAACCACTTGAAAAATGCCCAGGCCTTCTCATACAAGCCCCTTGAAAACTTGCGTGGAAGTCAGAAGACACCTGTTACCCACCTGCTCTGTCCCTGCACCAGCAGCACTGAGTTTTTCAAAGCACACCTTCCGTGTTGTTTGGACCAGTCCTCTCCTCGTTGTGTTCTGACCATTCAGAGCTTCCCAGGGACTTCATTGGTGTTTTTAGCTCACCTTTCCTTACAGTCAGTTGGGAAGGAACTGTGATTGTTCTCAACTTTACAAACTTGCATTCTTTCATATTTAGACTCTACTTAAAAAAAAAAACACAACTAATTTGCTACTGTGGCAGAGACTACCAGGCAGGTGGACTGTTTTTCCTTTTAAGAGTACAAAAGAATTTAGTTGATAAACACTTAAATAATAATAGTAATTATGGGGCTGGGGATTTAGCTCAGTGGCTTAAGCACCTGCCTGGCAAGCGTGAGGCCGTGAGTTCAATCCCTGGTACCAAAAAAAAAAAAAAAAAGTAATTATATTGTCAGAAAGGTCATGGGAAAATTTCAGAAAAAAGTAAGATTTAAAAAATGACTTGTGTATTAAAAATGACTGGAGTAGAAAATGTAACAGGAAATGTTCCTTGTTTTTTAACTTGTTACTGATCTTTTAAAGGGAGTATTCTAAAGAAGAAAGAATATGGAGATACAGAAGTAGGTACTCTGATACTCTGTTGAGGATGTGAATTGGTTTATTATTTTTTGGAGGTAATTTAGTAGTACCTGTTAAAAATAAAAAAGATCATGAGTGATAATTTGAGTTCCACTTTAAGGAAATTGGCCTATAGAAATAGTAATAACAGCATTGTTTGTAAAAGTGGAAATTGAGGAACAATTCTGAGGTTCATTGTTACGAGATAAAATTATAACTGGGCATGGAGGCTCAATCCCAGCACTGTGGAGGCTGAGGCAGGCAAAAGTGCTGCAAATCAAATGGGTTTATTATTACTATTTTAAAAATGTTATGTACACTTTTAAATATTGTATTAAATTTGGATGCCTTCGGTTTTAGCTAACAAGTGACAGACTTTGCATATGGTTGCTAGATTTGAGCTTATGTAAAACCTAAACATGTTACTAAAGTAATGGTTTTTCTTTTCACAGCTAGAGTTGGGAAGACATCATTGATTATGTCTCTGGTCAGTGAAGAATTTCCAGAAGAGGTGAAAATTTTTATTTCTTTCCCATATTTATATTTTTAAAAATGTATCAAAATTGAATTTAAAATGAAATCAACTCTCCCTCCCCCCCCACGTGTTTCCTTTTCAACAGTTACAACTTTTTAGAAATCCCATATTAATTTACAGAGAATATCTTAAGAACGAGATCTAAGTTCACCTAAGTGTTTTGTATTTACCTCTTTGATGGTGTCTGGGAAATTGCTCGTCTCTGTGCCTTAGTCGTCTCATCTGTGAAATGGGAGCTGAAAAGAATGTAGAGATCATTTAAAGTGTGTGAGCCTTCAAATAAATGAGGTTTACTCATAAACCCAAAGTACCAGAGATGACGAATGTTCTGTGCTTTGGCACCAGGGTGAAAGCCTGGGTCCCCATTTGCCTTTTGCCTGACACTGCCTGGTGTTTGACGTGTTTTTGTCAAAACCAATAGAGTTCTGGCACACATATTTGAAAACCTTTCATATTATCTACTTGCCTCCTTTTACAGATGAAGAAACAAATCTATCTCAGAGAATTGTCATGGGTCTCAGATAAGATAGGCTTAATGATAGTGACATGCCACCAAAAATCAGGTTGTTTTATTATGATTAGCAGTATATTTATGATTTCAAAATTCTAGGCCAAGCATAGTGGTTTGTGTCTGTAATCCCAGCATTAGGAGGCTGAGACAGGATGATCACTGTGAGTTTGAGGCCAGCCTGAACTACATAGTGAGACCCTGGCTCAGAAAACGTTAAAAAAAAAAAAAAAAAAGGAAAGGAGAGAAAAAGTAAGATCTAGTTGAGTCTGAGTCTTTACTTAAAGTATTGTTATGGGGAATGGATGAAGATGATATGTATTTTTGCTTTCTTACATAGTATTGTAAGCCTTCTGAGTGCTAGAATTGCAAGTATGCAATCCCGTATCCTGCTTTGTAGAGGACCACCTGGAAGCCTCTTCTTTAATACAGAGCAATGACCTCCGCTTAGGCCCTGCCTGACCCTGTCGCCATGTCCTGATATGCGCAGAGCTGGCTAAGCTATTTCCTTTTCCCTTCAAGTGGCTCTAAGTGACAGTGTAAATAGGGGTAACTGAAGTACTGTTGTGTAATCTTTGAATCCAGAGGACAACCAACAGTGGGCAGTCCAGTTTCCCCGCCTCCGTGTCTCCCTAAACAGTTAAGCCTGGTGGGATGCAGAGTCACCATTCCAGGACTGTTAACTGGGTTGAGCCTCGAGATAAGAGGCTGTGATTTCCCAGAGCAGAGAAGGTTTGCACGTCAGAGCTGAAGCACCAGCCTTCTAAACACGAAATGCTACCTCAGTTGTGTTATGCAGATCGGTCTTTCTCCTTGTCCTCCTCTCTGTGCATTGCAGAGGGGCTTTCTAGCCTCCCACATAGCCCAGCTCTCAGTACTCACGTAATTCCTGCACTCTCACAGTCAGCATCTTCTAGCCACTCCCTTCTTCATGAATTAATAAAATCCAGGTTAGGTCTGGGTTGAGGCCTTTGTTCCGTGAACCCTCATCTGGACTGGACTCGGGATCCTTTGGCTGCCCTTAACTATGAATATGTCTTAGTGTCTTTATTCTCACCCTGGGTTGCACTGGAGGTGGTAGATTGGAATTAACTCGCCAGAATTGCAATAACATTTCCATGGGATTATAAATATAAACTTCCTGGACTGCAATGAGAACAGGAAAAGGGACTTCTTTACTGCTTGATGTATCTTTTCTTTACTTTTAGGTAAGAATATCTGTATAATTTCATCATTCATACAGAAATTTGATGTCAAGTGGAAGTGTTTTGCTTTGCTTTTGAGTTTTTGATTTTGTTTTGGTGCAGTATCTGCCACATGGAGATTTTTTCAACATTCAAAACTACCATATCATTCATCATTTCTGTAGCCTTTTCTCCCCTTAAATAAGACGGCTAAATAAATAATTACTTAAGTTGAGAAATAAAGTACAGTTTCATAAATGGTCAGAATCATTAACATTAATTTATAACTACTTGGGCCATATACTTAACAGTTTCCTATGATATTTTAACTTGAAGATCTTTTTAGTATAGCTCCTTTAGTGTGGATAATTTTTTGTTTGGTTTTGTTTTGTTTTGCGTTTTTTGAGTTGGTCACACTGTGTAGTCCAGGCCTGTCTCAAACGCACAGGGATCCTCCTGTCTCAGCTGCCTGAGTACTGGGATTTATAGGCACACCTGGCGAAGGGCTTTTAATTAACAAAACAGTCATGTAGTCTTCTTGAAAAAGAGTTATTAAACATAAGGCTTAGTAGCCAAACAGTTGTCTTGTAAAAGACATTAATTCTGATAATTTATTGGTTTATTTGAAAGGTTTTTTGTTTTGCTTGTGGACTTTGAGGTCCTGGGATCCAGTCCAGGGGGTATACATAGTAGGCAAGTGCTCTACAGTTAATTTACACTCCCAACCCTGAAAGATTGTTTTAGCCCCTCATTTCTAGAGTATTTGAAGCTTTTAAAAAGACAGAATAAAAACAATATCTTTTTAAAATCTAATGTTGGAAGCATCAAATAAAAGTAAGAATTGTTTTAGTCTGTGATAGACCTGAAGTATCTTTAATGTGTCCTCTTTTTACACAGGTAGAAAGTCATATGTTTTTTAAAGAAAGAAAAATATTTTTGCTTTTATTTATTGGTTGTTTTAAAAAGGTTTTTATTGTATAGCTTTAACATACATTTGTTTTTGTGGTAAAGCACAAAAATAAGCATTTAAAAGTACAGCAAGCATGATAAAAACAAAATCATACAAATAATAAAAATATGCCAGGTACTATAAGGACTGTTGTGGGTGAAAGGGCCTGATACAGATAAATTTACATGACCTGTTAACAAGTTTGATTGGTCATATCTAGACACTTTTCTTTTTTTGTGTTTGTTTGTAAACAAAGGTTCCCCCTCGGGCAGAAGAAATCACCATTCCAGCTGATGTCACCCCAGAGAGAGTCCCAACACACATTGTGGATTATTCAGGTAATGGGTGAGCTCTGTAGGTGAGGCTGTAAGGTTAATTTAATGGTCATGAAAACATTTTCTGTTTTTTGTTGTTTTGTTTTTTGAGACAGGTTCTTGCTATGTATTCCAGATTGGCTGTGAAATCACTATGTAGCACAGGCTGGTCTTGAACTCATGGCATTCCTGTCTCAGCTTCCCAAGTGGAATTACAGGCATGTGCTGCCAACGCCTGGGTTTGGAAAACAGATTCTTACTCATCTTTCCAAAACATTCAAAGAGAGAGATTGTCCTTACTCTGTTACAGTGTGCGATCCTTTTCTCTTTTCTGTCTTGTTTCATTTATATCTCTATCCACTCCCACCCCACATCCCACCCAAGGCCTCCATCTGATAGTTTCCTGTCCTTAGAATATACTAAATTAGGTTCCATAGTAAAATGAAAAGTGAGGAAAGAAAGGTAAATAGTAAGTGGTGTGTAACTCCTCACTCTTCTGGAATTTGTGTGTTTGCAGAGAGAAAGTCTGGGGCAGTTTTATTTTTAGGCACTCAGGCACATTCTTTTTTTTTTTTTTTGCAGCACTGGGGATCGAACTCATGACCTTGCCCTTGCCAGGCAGGTGCTTATGCCACTGAGCTAAATCCCCAGCCCTAAGGCACATTCTTGTAAAGTTAGAAAGAGTTCTGAATTTAAGAATTTGTCTGGGCATGGTGGCACACACCTGTAGTCCCAGCACTCAGAATGCTGAGGCAAGAAGATTGCTGCAGGGTTGGTTTTTTTTTTGTTGTTTGTTTTTGTTTTTTTTTTGATTGCTGCAGGTTTGCCACCAGCCTGGGCTACATAGTGAGTTAAGGCCACTGGAATACAGTGAGACCTTGTCTCAAAACACTGAAGGGAAAAAACTGCTGAGCTTATTCTTTGTCAACTTTTGTCATGAAATAATTAGAGCAGTTGTTAGGTTATATTATATAGGAAGTACATGTATATTGCTTTAGTAATTAAAAAAAACTTGCTACATATTACTAGTTAATTGTTAAATTATTTTGCTTTGTTCTAGAAAAAACGAATATTTTGAAAAATGGATATGAATATAGTGATAGTACTTTTTTGGACAAACTGGTTTTGCGTATTCCCAAATTCCCTAACTGGTCATTGACTACTTCAGATATGACTGTTCTAAATTGAAATGTGCTGTTAGTATAAAACACAACCAAGCCTTTAAGTATTTACTGAAAGAGAGGATGTAAAATACCTCCATGTTTGTGTTGAGTAAAATACCTCAATGTTTGAAGTTTATATTTTTTTGTGTTTGGGGGTAAATAAAATTTTTACCGTTTTAAGAATAGCTACTAGAAAATTAACAATTACATATGTGGTTTGTATGTTTGTTGGACAGTACTGTCCTAGAAGCCGAGGAAAAGTGAGTATCTTCTGCCTCATTAAGTCCTCTAACTGGCTTTACTTACAGAATTACTCTTTTTTAGTACATTAGCCACTGGATTTACTGCAGTTTAGACTTAAAGCATTAAAATGTTAGTTACTCAGTATGTGGAAAGATATTGAAGATGTGACCAGTTCATATGTGAGAAGTAACAGGCCTGCTGAGGGCAAGGCAGCAAGGAAGCTGAGGTGATCGAAATACCACAGTATCTCATTTGGTCTTTTGGCTCTTGTGTGTATAGACTCTTTGTCTGAACTTCTGACTCTGAAACGCACTCAGTCTTTTATCTTAGGTTGCTGGTCTTTGTTTTTCCTGACCTTCCTCAACTCTGGATCAGGTGCTGGCCTAGATTTATTGCACAATGAATGGCTCTTCTCTCCTGTGTCTGAGTTACCCTCTTGCAGTCTTGCCTTTCATTGCTGGCCAGTTCCCTTGTCATCCACTGGCTTGCCCGTGTCGTTGCCACCTAGCCTGGTGCTGACCACCAAGCCACTTTCAGGGACGTGAGGTGGGTGAAGTATAGATTTTTAGCTTGACTGTTGGTCAAGCTAACATGTTAAAAGCTACTGTTTTGTCATTTGTAGAAGCAGAACAGAGTGATGAACAACTTCATCAAGAAATATCACAGGTGAGTCAAAAAAAAGTCATACAGAGGTTTGTTTTGGTGGAAAAATAGTGATGATTTTTCTACCTATTTTTTCATTTTCTCATCAAGAGTTTTAATTCTTTGTTGTATTTTTGCTGTTGTAACTTCTTTGGAATATTTGTCTCTTTCAAGGCAAGCTTTTCTCCCTTCCAAATTTATTTTTTGGCCTGAATATATTAGTTAATTGGTAGTTAGATATTACTGTTTATATTTTTATTTTAAATGGCACTAATTTGTTAATTTTTCTTTTAGGCTAATGTCATCTGCATAGTTTATGCTGTTAACAACAAACATTCTATTGATAAGGTATGAATACATAACTTTTTCTTACTATATCTAGTTAAGTTTTAGTGAGATTCTTTCAAAATGGTTCTCAGTTTAGAATTTTAAGGATCTAAGGGACAATATTTTTCAAAGAAGCTCTGCGTCATGGCTTAGCTCTTGTTAATTTCATTTTAGGTAACAAGTCGATGGATTCCTCTCATAAATGAAAGAACAGACAAAGACAGCAGGTATTTCTTTCTATCTAATTTTGTATTAAAAAATTTCAAATTTACAAACAAGGTACAAGAAATAGTCATCAGCATCCATAAGCCCTTCTTTTAGCTCCACTAGTTGTTAACACTGGGCCACATTTGCTTTGTCTATAGGTTTATCTCTGTTCACCCACCTCCATGCACACCCACATACCTCTTAGGAAGAATCATTTGAAACTGCAAATATATTTGAGAGCAAAGCAAGATACAGAGCTGTGATACTGTAATGATTCACAATTACAGACATTAAATATTTTGATCATTTCGCATTTGTGTTTCTCAAATTGCAGCTTGAAAGTCTCAGTTTTACAGTGTACCTTCTACCTGTATTGTGTGTCAGGCCTCCCTTTTTCTTTTTTGAGATACTGGGGATCAAACCCAGCACTTAGCACACTTGTGAGTGCTCTGTCACTGAGCTCTACCTCTGAGCTATGCACCTAGGAGACCTCTCTCTTGAGCTCTTCAATAATGAGGTATGGAATTACTGATTGCTCACAGTGTGATAGGGAAAAAGCAAGAGACAATGCATTCTCTACTTTTCTAAGCAGAATAGTAGTTGTGAGCATAAATGTTTTAAGTCACAATGATAGCTCCCAGCCAGGTATGGTGGCATAATCCCAGCATTTGGAAGACTGAGGCAGGGTTGATACAAGTTTAAGCCAACCTGGTTTATAGAGTGAGTTCAAGGCCAGCCTGAACTACATAGTGAGA
>PVJX010050627.1:0-10619 GCA_004027295.1 Dolichotis patagonum | reverse complement strand
TTATAACTTACACTGTCTTATTATGACTGATCTTATTTGAATCTGGTTTGTTAGATTGCTACTTTGTATTGACTGATTTTATTTAAATCTGTTATGATGGATAGCATCAAGTCTAAGTGTATAGGCAACTACACTGAAGATGACAAGATTCACTAAGATACCCACTCTGGTTTGATTATTACTTGCTTTTGAAGTCTTAATAATATCTCCAATGCTTCATTTTTATTAATGTTGTTATATACTGCTGAGACACCATGGTAACCATTGTAGAACACCTTGTATTGTGGTTTTATGTGACTTTTCTGCCTCATGCTTTTCTAGGAATTGTTTTGTTTTATCTTGCTTTGTTTTGTTTTTCCGGCTAATACAGAAATGATAAATATACATGTAGAGACTCATGCATGTGTAGAGCTTATAAACAGTTTACGAGAACCAACTATATAACACATGTTGAAATGAACAACTACTTTTAAGAAAAAGACATTACAATACCCAGCGCTGATTCCATAATGTCATGATGTGAAGTCCAGCAAAACTATCACTTTTTGTTCAAAGTGATCTTAGCTTGCTTTGCCTTGTTTAAGTTCAACACACATTAAGGTATGGACAGCTGTTTTGAGGAGAATGAGAGACACTATGACAGCCATTCTTGGTTTCCCTAATGTCTGGTCTTGAAGACCTGAAATGCCCTCCTTGTCCTGCTCAGATCAATTCCATAGTATGTTGTTTCATGTGAGTTCTCTGTATGTGACAATATGGGCAACTATTTGGAAGAAAACAAGAGTCAATATGATAGAGAGTGAGTATCACCGATTGTCTAGTTTTGAAATTTTTGTCTCTTACATTGCTTTCTTGTGATCTGCTTTGCTCTGTTTTGTTGTGTTTAATTCTACCCTTTTGATACAATTGAATGTATATTTGCATGGGTAAGATGGATGACCATATTGCTGTTTTTCTCAGACTGTGGAGCAGAACTGTTGACAGTCTCACTGTTTGAATGTCTACTTTACATGTTTTAACTTTGTAAATTGAACAACTATTTCCAAGAAGTCAGTATGTAATTTGTCAAGCAATAATTTTTTTTTAGGTTTTTTTGTTGTTGTTCTTTTCCTTTTTCCTTCAAATACTGTACTGTTGCTACCCTTTATTCTGTTTTGTTTTGTTTTGTTTTGTTTTTTTCTCTTTAAATAAAATTATTTAAAAAATAGAATAAACTACACAAAACAATGTAAATGAATCTCAATATGCTGAAAGAAAGAGGCTGGTCTCAAAATGTTACATATTTCATGCTCCATTTATATTATATTCTCAGAAAGTAAAAAGTCTAATACTGGAGATCAATGGTTTCCTGAGATTAGGAATCAGAGGAGGCTGAGACTAAAAAGGGAAAATTGGGGGAGGTGATGGCATGGTTTTGATCCTGAGCACAGTGTTGGTTAAACAAATCCATACATGTTAAAAATGCACAGAACTATACACCAAAAAAAGAAAGAAAAAGTTATTTCTTGTTGTGTACATTCATTTTGCCCATCAATACCTGGAACCCCACATCTGTGACTTTAGCTGGATTTTCAAATACATGAATTACTTTTTTTTAAATGAAAAAGAGGGTTGTTGTGATATTGTTTCCTACAGAAGAGAGCACCAAAGATCTGGAACTTTCTGAAGCTGCCGTGAAGGAGGAGATAACAGAGCGGACAGAGTGGAGGCCAGGAGTGGGGTGGGGGTGGCAAGGTCAGGCAAAGGGGAACTTTTCTCTGAGACTCAGCTCCTCCAGCGGCAATAAACAAAGAACGTTGCCAGATCCTGACAGTAAAAGGTCACTTCTGAGCAGAAAGACAAACTAAGTTGACAGTAGTTTATGCGGATGAAGAGCAGAAAGAATTTGCATCCAATCTAGCCATAAAAGGACTGATTTAGAAATACTGTAGAAGAAAATTTGTACCACCTTTAGCTTGAGAAGGAAATAACTTACCAGGGTCTTTATTTCAGTTTGACTCTACAGCGTTTCTTAGAACAATATGGTTTTTAAACTTGATGATTAACCAGCTCAAAAACAATTATAAAAAGGCTGAAATTAAATTCAAAGTCTTGCTTCCAGGTTAGAATTCTCTTCGGCAAACCATCTAGATCGGCCCCGCCACCTAGTGGTTATAAAAAGTTTAGTTCAGGAAAAAAACAAACCAAAGCCAGTGAACGTTTCAGAAAATACTCAACTGAACAAATATCTGCTAATACTGTGCATGTGGCAGGCACTCCCTGCCAGTACCAGATATAAGATAGAGAAAAGGTTAGATGCCTCTTGCTCTCCTAATCCCTGCAGTACTGACTTCCTCTGCCTGTTAAATGATTGTTTCCGCTGGAGACTGAGGCATGCTGTTTGGACTTAGGACACAGCACTCAGGCTAATGATCCACTGTTTTTTGTTTGTTTGTTTCCGGTTCTGTACCTCTTGTAGATAAAACCTCATGGGCTTCGTTTGGTAAAGCACACCTTGTTTGTACAGAACTGTAATTTTCACTGATTGGACCATACGGTATAGTACTGTAGTTTATGTAGTTGTACCTTACAGTACCACTTGTGAGAGTTACTCAAACAAAGCCATCAAGCTGGAGCTTCTTTTGAGCATTTCTGAATATTGTAGCATTCATACTGTACATACATCCTCATTTTGCAACCACTTCACTGAAGGACCTGGACTCAGGAATGGAACTGGATCACTAGATAACAGATACCTTATCCCATTGCACTTTAAGCATATTCACCAAGCATGATGTGCTAATAGACATGAAAAGACAAATGTCTTCAAAATATTTACTGTTTCTGTGTCTGACACTGAGGAAAATAAGCTATATGCAAAAATAGATAGTTTGCCTGTGTTGATACAGAAGGGAGTGATTGTGAGCATGGTCTTAGGAGACCTGTTGATCACATCGGATCCAGGCACAACAGTTAGGCAAAAGGGCCAGAAAGATTCATCAGTGCACTTTGTGTTGGGCTCACTTCTAAGGAATGTTTGCTTCTAACAGCTTCTCAGGTGATAGTAAAACTGATTCATTCAGAGTTAAATCAATTCTCAGATAGAAGCAAACTCTTTAGGAGAGACACTACCTTTAAAACTTTTTGATATGTAGAAATATATCATATGGTTGCACTTGTGGAGGACCACCTGGGTGACTCCCTTTGAATAAAGAGCAGTTATCTCCACCTCGGCTAGACATGGCCCTAGCTCCATGTACTGATATGTCAGAGCTGGCTGGGCCACTTCTTTATCCCTTCAGTTGACTGTAAGCAATGTAAATAGGGCTGGCTGAGGTGCTGATGCATAATCTTTGAAGCGAGGTGACAGTCACTCTTCCCCTTCCTCGTGACTACCAAAAGCATGGTTGAGCCAGGAGGGATGAAAAGCCACCACTGTCAGCTGGGATGGGGCCTCAAGATAAGGGGCTGCGACTTCCCAGGGCAGAAAAGTTTACACATCAGAACCAAAGCACTGGCCCCAAGACATTAAGTGCTACCTCAGTCATGTTGAGCAGGTCACTCTTTCTGCATATCCTTCTCCCTACGTATTGCGGAGGTGATTTCTGGTCTCCCATCTAGCAGTTCACAGTACTCACACATTTCCCACCTTTGTCAGACACTCCCTTGCTGGGTGGAGACGCAGTCTGGGAAGGGCTCTCTATATGCACATAGTTTCTCAGCGATTGTATATACACTTTAAGATCCCAGGAAACAATCGAAAAGTCAATTATCACTGTGAGTTCTGGCTCTGGGATTGTTGTGTGTGTTTAACTTTTATCTTACACCCCTGGCTGTCAGTCTCCTTTACTAGATAGAATAAAGGCCTCTCACCCTCCAAGGTAGTCACTAGGCGTGGACAGATCAGTGGCCCCATTTATGCCAGTTTCACTGACAAGGGTATCTGGCATTTCCAGTGATTGTTACAGTCAGGTAAGTTCATGGTTCTGGGATATCTTATTAGTAATGTTTTAGTTTCATTGGTCCCTTGCAGAAGCTCCTTCATTAATGAGCCAATATCACACATTTAAAACACAGCTTCCAGCCATGCCAACCTTGCGGTCAGTGTCACCTTGAAGAATTTGCTACTGGGACGCCTGGAAAGGGCGTGTGAGGAAACACAGGAATAGATGTTTCACTGATGTTCTAAGGAGCGTATCTGGATCACATCTGTTTTGCACTCATGATTATTGGTGAGCACTTTCTATATCATGATAGATCCTGGGTTTCCTGAACAATTTTCATTCCTGCCTTTTCTGACATAGGAGGGGTCGATATTGCCTAAATCCAGATGGTGTTCTGAGTTTTTGACAGTTGCTGTACTTTTTCTTAAAAATCATTGTATAGTATGTGTTCTTAAGAAAAGCAAATCATTTTATTGAGCTATTTTGATAATACAATGCCTAATATAGATATCCGCCTCTTAACGATCTTCCTGCCTAGTGACTGTTCAGACCTACGACTCAGGTGCATGGTTCAGACTTCAACTCAGCCTCTGCAACTTACAATGCATCTCTTTTCGCCGCAGGTCTGTAAATCTTGTTGATAGAGCCTAGCTTCTTGTATAATACATCTTGTTTATATAGAACTGTAACTCTTGCTGATTTGCTGTAGAGTGCAGTGTAGTTTTGTCTTCTGTTATACACTACAGTACTGCATATAAGAGTTGTAGAAATAAAAACAAAGTCAACAAAGCTGGAGTTTCTTTTGGCCATTTCTTTGTTCTGCACATTATAATTTACATACTATATGCAATTCCTCACTTAGCAACCAATTCATTTAATGACCTGGCCACAGGATCGGAACTTGGTTGCTAAACGAAGACTGTGTGTAACTGAGGAGAAAGGGCTGAGACATCATGACGCCGTCCTCCTGGTCCATCAGAGTAGCCCTGGCCACCTGCTGCACGTGAGCCAGCTATTCAGAACTGTGTCTCTATGGCCTAACTCCAAGTTTAGATTGAAAGTGGGGTTTTCCCAGTTGCTAGACAGCAACTTTCCTCTCTCTCTCTCTCTCTCTCTCTCTCTCTCTCTCTCTCTCACTCTCTCTCCCTTGTTCTGCCTCTTCTCCCCCCACCCTTCATTCAGGAAGCAGATTTTCCAGTTCTGAGCTGAAGTCACTCCAATCACAGCCCAATCTGCTCAAGCATCCATAGTGACCACAGCTGAGATCTGCTCTGACCCTGGCCCAGTGAAACACACTAGAAAGAAGGGCATGGAAACAGCCTGAAGGGTGAACTTGGAAACATGGGCACCACCTCAGATGAAGCCCACAGACAACCCCTCCCTGCCACCCAGCACCGTCTGGTTACCTGCAGCCCAACAGACACAGATGTCCTACAAGTCACCAAAAGTGCCAGCTATGAAAGCGCTACCCACAAAAGACATGACTGAGAAACACAGCTGTACGTAACAACTTTTCAAAAAGCAAATAAGACTTCAAGGAATAAGAAGGTGGTAGCAGGCGATGCCTTCTCCCTGAGATGAGACTCGCTATGCAAGAGAAGCTGTTTGAATCTGGGACCACATGGTCAGGCCCACAGGGAGAAAGCAATTGACTGGGAGCCATTTTGGAGTCAGACCAGCGAAGCCCAGAACCCGGAACTGCTGCTGGCTTCCTCCAGCAGCTCCTAGCTGGGTGCAGACCCAGAAATTGCTTCGCCTGTGGTAAGCCCAATGAGTCTCAGGCAGGCCAGCTAAGGGCATCCACTACTCTGCCATAAAGCAACAGCTGGCTTGCTGGGACACAGTGGCACAATTCGAGACTCTGTCTCCACAGGTTGTCACTAGTGGAACCAGAGAGATTCCTGGAGGTGGGATATTTGCTTTTGTTTTTCTTTTTCATTTTTTAAAATTTTCTTTTTAAGGACTTTTTTCTTTTCTCTTTCTCCTTCATTGTTTTTTATGAATGTGAAAGTGGTTCCTAACCTCTTCGTCAGTGTGGTTCTGTTCTGTTCTTTTTTCTCTTCCATCTCTCTTTTCCTTCAGTCTTCTGCACCAGTTTCCCCAAGTTGGTGTGACCCACATTTGTCCTCCAACCTTATTTGTAATCTCTTTCTTTTCTTCTACTTCTTCATTTTCTCCTTAATCCATTTTAAATTTTAATCCTGAGGGTAAAATTGACACATTACAGACTTACATACTGCATATAATTATCTGGTTTGTTTTACATTTTGTTATCTAATCACAAATCTAGTTCATATGGTTCAAAGTTGAAAATTAAGTGTCACTTTGTTGTTTTCTAGGCTTTGTTTGATACTATTGGGGTACCACCATAGCCAAAACTGACATAATTGTTTTAAATAGCTGTTGGTCCCTGTAATACATAACTGAGATTAACTAAGGGTCACAGAAAATACAGTGTCACAGTGCCAAAGAACCAGGGACCAGGCCAAACAAGCAACAACTTCTCATCGCCAATGAACTGAAGAGGTAAGTTCTTCCAACGAACTCAAAACCCAAAAACTAGCTATGCCTGGAAGATACCTCAGAGAAGCGATGATCACCTAAGGGTCCTGAATACTACCAATAAAGCAACCCACCATAGGAAACTTACAGACATCTGTCCAGGAGTTAAACTAAAAAAAGAAAAGAAATGAAAAGACACTTAAAAAAGATACAACCCCAGACATTCAGTTCACCAAAGGAAAACCCAATGGGAAATGAGATGGGACAGTCTGGAAGCCCCTCATAAGGACTCTGAAGTGTAAACAACAAAGCAATTCAATGAAGCTCTGGAAAGAATTAAATCAGAAATAATCTCTCAGATAACTATGGAGATTACCAAAATACACACCATGCTTAGCAATATTAGAGCAGATACAGACAAAGAAATAGACGAGCTTAAGCAAATTATGGAAGCTCAGCATAGGAAAGAAATGGAATCCATAAAGCAGATTTAAGCAGACATCCAGGAGAATAAAAACTCCACTGAAAGTATTTGAAGCAGATTAGCCCTATGTAAGGACAAGGATCTTAGAGATTGAAGACAGATTTGCAGTTAGTGACCAGGAAAAGAAAGATTTCTCAAAACTAGCAAGGGACCATGAAGAAATCAATCCAGTAGCTGCTAGATGAGACAAAAAAGAATAATTTAACATTAATTGGATTAAGATTTATTGGAGTCAATGAACAAGCAGGAGATACCACAAATGACATTTAAAAATGTTCACAGACATCATGATAGAAAACTTTCTTACTAGAGAAAAATAATGTGACATGCATATAAATTAGGTATCTAGAATTTCAATTAGCAATGATCAAAAGAAAAATCTACAGTCAGAGGGAAGTTAAAGGGAAGGCATATCATAGTCAAGATTCCAGAAACTCAACACAAGAATAGAATCCTCAAAGTTGTTAGGGAAAAGAAACAAATCACCTATAAACTAAAGCCCATCAGATTTACAGCTTACTTTTCAGCACAAACACCCGAGTCAAGGAGAGCTCGGAGTGAAGTACTCCAAGTTCTAAAGGAAAACAACCTTCAACCCAGATTGATATATTCCATAAAATTATGTTTCTTTTTTATATCTTTCAAAATTGATGGAGTAGTAAAATACTTCCATGACAAAGAGCATCTGAGGAAATTTATGACCATCAAACCAGCACTCCAAAATGTTCTGAAAGACACTCTAGCAATTGACACTAAGGACTACAGTTCCATGAACCCCAACAGAAGGAATCTACCATGAAAGGCAAACAATTGGAAGGAAAAAAAGGAGGGAGCCAACAACAGGAAAATAATATGACAAGGACAAGTTAATATATATCAGTTATAACCATCAGTGTTAAAGGTCTCAATTCAGTAATGAGACACAGACTGGCAGAATGGATCAAGAAGCAAGATCCAACAATATGCTGCATACAAGAAACATTTAATTCAAAAAGAAATTCATAGACTGAAAATCAAAGGATGAAAAACAATACTCCATTCAACAGGAACCCCAAAAAAAGCAAGCATAGCTATTCTATTTGCAGACAAAGTGAATTTCAAGCTAAGACTGATTAAGAGAGATAAAGGTGACTATATCCTCATCAAGGGAACAATCTAAGAGGAAGAGATAACAATCATTAATATATATGCAACAAATACCAGTGCACCCAGCTATATGAAACAATTACTAACAGACATGAAAATCAAATTAGCCCTAATGCAGTTGTATTGGGAGACCTCAATAACCTACTGTCAGAAAAAGACAGATCAACTAAACAAAAAAAAATCAATAATGAAATATTAGAACTAAATCAAACTTTTGAGCAAATGGACATAGTAGATGTCTATAGAGGGTCCCACCCCATAACATCAGAATACACATTCTTCTCAGTTGCAAATGGGATATTCTCCAAAACAGACCATACACTGACTCCTAGAACATGCTTAAGTAAATGTAAAGGAATTGAAATTATCCCATGCATACTATCAGACCACAGTGCAATGAAACTGGAAACCCATGCCCAAGGAAATCACAAGAACTTCATCAACATATGGAAATTAAATAGCACCCTATTGAATAATCAATGAGTCGCAGACAAAATTAAAGAAGAAATTAGACAGTTTTTACAGCTGAATGATAATGACAATACCACGTACTGGAACTTGTGGGACACAATGAAAGCAGTCTTAAGTGGGAAATTTATAGCAGTAAATACCCATATCAGGAAAACAGCAAGCTCATATAAACAACTTTATGGTGAACCTCAAACTTCTAGAAAAAGAAGAGCAGGCTAAACTAAAAGCTCATACAAGGAAGGAAATTATAAAGAGCAGAGTAGAAATTACACCAGAGACTAAAAAGATAAAACAAAGAATCAATGAATCAAAGAGTTGGTTCTTGAAACATTAAATAAAATTGACAAACCCTTCACCAACCTCATTTAAAAAAAGAAAGAAAAACTCAAACCCATACAATTAAGAATGAAAAAGGTGAAATCACAACAGACCTTTCAGAAATCCAGAAAATAATCTATACCTATTTTGAAAACTTGTATTCTAATAAGTTCGAAAATACAGATGAAATGGACAATTCCAAGATACACATGAATTACCAAAGCTGAATCAAGAAGATAAAAAATCCTAAATAACCCAATATTAATAAATGAAATCAAAGATGTAATTAAAAACCTATCAACAAAGAAAAGCCCAGGTTCTGATGGAGTCACTGCTGAATTCTACAAGAAATTTAGTGAAAGGGCCAGGGATTTAGCTCAGCAGCATAAGCGCCTGCCTGGCAAGCGTGAGGTCACAAGTTCAATCCCTGGTACCAAAAAAAAAAAAAAAGAAGAAAGAAAGAAATTTAGTGAAGACCTAACACCACTGATTCTCAAACTCTTTAATGAAATTGCAAGTGAAGCAAAACTCCAAATTCATTCCTGGAAGCAAACATTACTCTGATTCCAAAACCAGAGAAGGCCCCAACTAAGAAAGAAAATTACAGGCCGATTTCCCTAATGAACACTGATGCAAAAATCCTCAATAAGATACTGGCAAACAGACTGCAGCAAATCGTCAAAAAGATTATACACCATGATCAAGTGGGATTCACCCCAGGGATGCAGGGATGGTTTAACATATGTAAATCCATAAATGTAATACACCATATCAACAGAGCCAAGGGCAAAAACCATATGATCATCTCAATAGATTCACAAAAAGCTCTTGACAAAGTCCAGCACCCATTCATTGTAAAAACCCTACAGAAAATTGGAATAGATGGGTCTTTATCTCAATCTGATAAAGGCCATCTATGACAAACCAACAACCAACATCATACTAAATGGACAAAATCTGAAAGCTTTCACTCTAAAATCAGGAACAAGACAAGGATGTCTGCTGTCTCCATTCTTATTCAACATAGGCCTGGGAACTTTAGCAGAAGCAATTAGGTAAGAGAAAGAAAAGGAATAAAGATAGGAAAGGAAGAAGAAGTTGAATTATCGTTATTTGCAGATGACATGACACTCTACATAGAAGACCTCAAAAACTCCACCAAAAGACTACTAGATTTAATAAACAAATTCAGTAATGTAACTGGTTACAAAGTCAATGCTCAAAAATCAATAGCCTTCTTGTACACTAATAACAAACTCCCTGAGAGAGGAATCAGGAACACAATACCTTTTACAACAGCATCCAAAAAAATGAAATACCTAGGAATCAATCTAACAAAAGATGTAAAACACCTCTACATTGAAAACTACAGTACTCTGAAAAAGGATATTGAAGAGGATATTAGAAAATGAAGAGATATTTCATGCTCTTGGGTAGGAAGAACCAATATAGTGAACATGGCCATACTTCCAAACCTATTATATAGATTCAGGTAATGCCAATCAAAATTCCAATAGCACCGGGGATTTAGCTGAGTGGTGTAAGTGCCTGCCTGGTAAGCGCGAGGTCATGAGTTCAACCCCAGTAACAACAACTACAAAATTCTAATAGCATATCTCACAGAATTAGAGAAAACAATCCTAAAATACATCTGGAACCAGAAGAGATCTAAACTAGCAAAGGCAATCCTGAACAACAAAGACAAGATAGGGGGTATCACAATTCCTGACTTGAAATTATACTACAAAACTACTGTGATTAAAAAAAAAAAAACA
>PVJX010050626.1:0-10614 GCA_004027295.1 Dolichotis patagonum | reverse complement strand
AACATCATTTCTGTTCCTTTTTCATTTTAAAATAAAAATCAGAAAGCTCAGATTTTTAATAAAAAGCTTTTTAAAATAAAAATCAAAAAGGAATTGCTCTCTTGTTGAATGGTTAAAATATTTCCATTTTTGTGGCACATAAAACTATAAGAATGTCCTTGTAAATAGATTTTTCTGTGAATGTCTAATATTTCCACAGAACAAATTCTGGCACTGGAATTACAGGTGAGTGTTTTTGAGGTTCTTGAACATATTCTCAAAAGTAGTATCCATATTTATTCCCATCATCAGCAATACATAAGAGACTGACTCTGTGACACTTACACTCCTTAGCTCCCTTACTATAAAATGAAGATAATAATGCCTACTCAGAGCATTACACAAACTTACTCAATGTAATAAAAAGCGTTTAGGCTTCTGGGAAGATGCCAGAGTAGTACACAGGAGAGAAACCACCTCTCCGAGACTTGGTGTCCAGACGCTGGACTACAGCAACATAAGGAAGAGAAGAAGGGAAGTTGATCTCCGGGGCTCAGCAAGGATCTGCAATGAGAACTGAAGTCCGCAGTGGGGGCAAAGAGAGACCTCAGTGTGGAATCAGAAGATGGAAAGCAGCGTTTCCACCTGAGCCCTAACTCACTGAGTATGAGGGGACCCTCAAACCTACAGATGCAGTGGCTACTGGCGGTCCCAGAGGCCTTACAGAGAGACCAGTGGAGTGGAGTAGTGGACATAGTGGACTGCAGTGACTGGTAAGTTACTCGGGTTCAGATGTCTCCTAGGAGAGGTTCACTGGAGAGGGAGCCACGGAGCTTAGAACTTGGAGCAAATGCTGGCTCCCTCTAGCTGTCGGTCCCACAGAGCACGGCAGGCTGAATGGGCCTGGTTCTGGCTCACAGCCAGAAACCAGCCTGAAATAAAATTCAGTGGAAGTAAAGGTGCCCTGGGATTCTCCATTACGCCACTGTGAAGCTCCTGATGGCGTCCCGGGATGAATCTGCATGGATCCGGATTCGGTCTGCTCACCAGTGACAGCAGAGACACACCTTGAAGGAGATATTTTTTTCTCTTATTTGCTTTTTGTTCTTTTCTTTCTTTCTTTTGGTTTTTTGTTTTGTTTTGTTTTTTCTTCATTGTTTGTTATTTTTATATGAGTGCAAACATTGTTTCTATTTTTGTTGTTGGTGGTGTTCTGTTCTGTTATTGTTCTTATTTCTTTCTTCGCTCTTTCCCTCCTGCTTTTTGCACCAGTTTCCCAAAGTTTGCATGATTCTCCTTTATCCTCCAGCCTTCTTTCTAACCTCTTCCTCTTCTATTTCTTTATTTTTTCCCCAATTCCTTTTAAATTTTCTTCCCAAGTATTAAATTGTCATATTGAGGGCTTATTTACTGCATACAAATTTCTGGTTCATTTAGGATTTTGTTATATAACCAACAATCTAGTTCCTATGCTTAAAGGTGGTAAATTAATAGTTAAAACAGTCTGTCATTTTCTCGGCTGTGTTTGATGCTGTTGTTACTGCTGATTATACCACTTTAGTGACCTAACCAGTTGTTCTTCCTGGTATACCAAGATTGAGATTGTCTAAGTATCATAAAAATACTATCTGCCAACACCAAAGAACAAGGAGCTGGGCCAAATAGGCAGCAACTTCTCATCCCCAATAAATTGAAGATGTAGATCTTGCAATAGCCTCAAAACTCAAAAGCCAGCCACACCTAGAAGACATCTCTGAGAAGTAGTCATTTAGTAAGTGTTCTAAATACTAGCAATAAAGCTACTCACCATAGGCAATTTACAAGCATTAACCCAGGAACTAAACTAAAAAAAAATAGAAAATGAGAAGACACTTAAACAAGATGCAACCCCAGACTTCCAGCTCACCAAAGGCAAGCCTTGTGGGCAATGAGTTGGAGCAATCTGAAAACCACCCACTTGGACTCTCTGAAATGGTAATAGGAGAAATAACAAAGCACATTAAAGAAGTTCTAGAAGAAATTAAATCAGAAATAATTTCTCAGATAACCACAGAGATGGAACACATAGAGTTAGTGACTCTAGAGTAGATACAGATTTTAAAAAAAGGAGTTTAAGGAAAATGATGGAAGCCATGAGTGTCCAACATAGGAAAGAAATGGAGTCCATGAGACAGAGGTGGGGCTTCTGGAAGTTTATGGGTCATGGGTAACATGATACTCGTCAGCAGATTAATCCATGGATAAGTTCATAGCTGAATGTGTTGTTAGCAGGGAGGGCTTGGTTGGAAAAGGTGAATTGCTGGGGACATGACATGGAAGTTGTACTTCTTGTTCCTGGCTCTTCCCTTCTTTCTTCCACCATGCCATTTCTGAATTAGAACTACCTGATCATACATGGAATGAACCCTCTGAACCTGTGAGCCAAATAGACCTCTTCCACTAAGAAAAATCCCCCTAAAGTTGCCCTTCATTATTCATCCCAGTTAATGATTCTTACAACAGCTAGAAACTTCTTACACACAACTTTAGTCTCAAAATTCTAATACATTCTAATGTCTTATTTCTTCACATTTGACTAGTGGCAATTGTCACTTATTCTCCTTCAAGACCAATAGAAAAAAGAAAAAAACAGCTTAGGTTTGATTTTTTTTAATGCTTTTCAGCATTACTGCACCTGAATCATCCTACACTGTTCTAGAAAGGCTCACCACCTGCTATTTAACTGAATAAGCTGGAAATAGGGAAGAGCTTTGTGCAAAGGGAAATATTCTGCTCCTAAGACTATTAATGTTCCTTTGCATGGTTTTACAATCACCTCAATTCCCTGGGCACATCTAAGATAAGACAGAAGATCATAATACTCCCCAAGATGTTTGTTTTTTCCTCTATGTTGCACCAAATGTTTCACAGCCAGCCCAGCTGTATCAAGTGCTCTGGGAGATCATTTGTTTGATTCAGTGGGCTTTAGACATGGACTTATCTCCAATGACCCTAAAGCCTTTCTGGAGCTGCACCTTCAGAGTTGTCTCCAGTCAGGTCCTTGAGGAACCCCTCCCCTCCCCACAACCAAACAGAAAGTCTGACAGTTCACATGCCTCCTGTCTTTTATAAGCAACCCTCTCATACTTCTAGCAGGTTTAGTCCATGATGAATTCCCCCTGATGCTGCAGCCTTGTAAGTCCTCATAAAGTCTCTTCCAGATGGCATATTTTTGCCTATTCATGATTTTCTATCTCACATAGGACATGCTGAGCTGATACACTAAGAGCTGGTAATACCAAAGCCTGAAGGCATGAAGAACAGCCAGAGCTGCTATCACTTAAGATGGCTGGTAGTCAGAGAATAACAGAAAGCAAAAATAATATCCAACAGCCTCCATTTCTAGTGACCAGAATTGTTCCTGAGACCTGCCAGAAGCTTCCTGATCCAAGTAGCAAGGAGGGCCACTAACACTAAGAGCTGATAGCCACTGGCATGCAAAGTCCAAGGCTATTAACCCTAAAAAGGCTACACTTTGCCCATTTGTGATTTCTGTATGAATTGAGCAAGAACCCTCAGTCAATTGATAGCATCTGGGAAGCACTATGAGGACTCTTCCCCTTTAGAGGGTCTAAAAAGCACAGGGAAACCAGTGGTGATAGTCACCAGAAGGCTCAAAAGTCAACTCATCTGATTTCTGCCTTCAGGTAGCTAAGAATTTACACTAGACAGTGACAAATCCCTAGGAGAATTTCCTCATCATACACATTCTGAGGCCCTCCTTAGGCATCTTAGTATTTTATGCCTGAGCCCTAGAATCTAACTATTTCACAAGCTTCTCAAGTCATGATATGAGAATCATGATGCTAAAGTTTACCTTATTTGCCAAAGCATGTGATTTGCAATCTGTTTCCCTAAACATAACTAAACCAAAGGTAGAAATTGTTTATGAGAAATATGGCCAGTATCTACCAAATTTGAAGCATTAGAATTCCTACTAAGCATGGTGAAACTCATAGTAATTTATGAACTCATCAACACAGGCTTGCTGCCTATCCTCCCACCCCGCTTTCCTTTCTAGCTGTATGACTTTTGAGGAGTGATTTGCTGAACATCCATTTCCTCATTTGTAAAGGGGAGAGGGGGTCATGCTACTTGTCTCTTAGAATCATTGCAAGAACCAGTTTATACTATGTATTGTTAGGTGTCTAACACAATTCTGGCAGAAGGAAAAGAGGGAATGAGGGAGGGGTAGAAAAGGGGGATAGAGGGAAGGAAGGAGGGAATAAAAGGGGAGGTTAAGGAGAGAGGAGGGAAGCGAACCAAATGGAATGGAATGGAATGGAATGGAATGGAATGGAATGGAATGGAATGGAATGGAATGTAGCTAAACTGTACTGAAGGGAAGAAAAGCAGGGTAGGTATTACATTAATAAGCTGAAAATGCATGTAGCTGAGGAGGATGAAAAATAGAGCTCTAGTCACAGCTTATAACTATGAAACACCTCAGTTTAGAAGCCACTCTCACTACAGTACCTCATTTCATCCTCTAAACACTGCCATTGGACAAAAACAGACTGGTAGCTGAAGCAACTGAAGGTTGTCTAAGATAGCATATTTATGTAGCTGGTACGTGATAGACCCTGAAATTCTTACTCTAGAACCCAGTAAACATAAAAGCCCTAAGTTTCCTACAGACTTCCTGTAGTTGTCTTATATTTGGCAATGTTCTCTATTGCAATTCAATCTAAAGAACACGGTTTTTTCCAGAAAGAACAATAAATAAGAGCTAAGTGAAACTGATAGCAATTATCATTTTTCCGGAGTCCTGAATTGGTCTAAACTACTTTCAAAGTTACCCACAGTTCAATAGAAACCATCATGGCAGTTTTCAAAACCCCAATGCTACAAAAACTGGTCAAGCCAGGCTTAAAAAAGTAACTCAAAATGTCCTCGCCTCCTCTCTGCCTCACAGCCTCTTACTCTGAGAGCTGTTGGTCCTTTCCTTCTTCTTACAGACACCAGGCATTCTCTTCATTTGCTTTAAAAATGTTTGCATCACATTTAATGGTAAGATTTAGATCCAAATCACAAAAATGGAGATTTGTATCATGAGGCATAAGCTAATGAAAACAGATACTATTTTTATTCAATTCCCTATATTCCTGATATGGAAGATGCTGTAGTCTGTACCATTTTTCTAGAAGTTTCTCTGCAACTAAAAATATTACCTGAAAAAAAAAATCATAAAACTATGGAGTAAATAACTCATTGAGATTGCACACAGCATATCACTCTTCACAGATCAATGCATCCTTTGAATGCAGCCTCGTTTTCTGTTCCCAGCTCCAAGTCAGGACTATTCATAGTTCAGCATTTCAGAATTACATACAATTAACAACTCAGTGGCTGCTCAGCAGAGAAACTACTAAGCACTGAAAGCTACAAATCTGTTTTGCAGGAGTGTATATTTTTTTTCTCTCCCTTGATTTTCTTTATTGTTGTTTTGCTTGTTGCCTATTAGCATACCTCTGGGGAATCTTTCCAAGATGTAATGTTAATAAGCAAACATTGTGAGATTGCCAGCCATTTCAGATGACTGTCTTTGCAGGGCACAGAAAGAAAGAAAATGAACTGATGCATTGTTATGCAGCAAAATAGATTATGCAGAAAATGCAAAATTATGCAAAGTATTCTTCATACAGAGCACATCCCTGAAGAATTCAAGGCATCATTGATTAGAAGAAAGAAAAGTAGGAATCGATGTGAATATTACTGCCTATTAAAGAATCTTGTTCATATAAAGACACTGTAGGTATTTCAATGCAAGAAACAGAAGTAATCCTACTTGTCCCTACACTTACGACCAAATGATAGGGTAATGACATGGGGAATAAAAGGAAGCAGAAATTTTGAAGCATAGTAGATGTACAAAGGTCTGTGAAACACTCAAGACACATTAGATGACAACAGTTAAAAAAATAAAGCAACAAAAATAGCATAAACACAACTACCATTTCTTGAATGTTTACTATGTCACAGGTGTTGTTCTAAGCACCATACATATACAGACTCATTTAATTCTCACAAACGTTCTGGGAAGTAGCTATGGTATAATCCCGTTTCACAGTCAAGGAAAGTAAGGCCCAGAGAAGATAAGTAACTTGCCCATGGTCACACACAGAGTAAGTGAGCAAAGACAGAATTTGAACCCAGAAGCCTGGATCTGAAGCCCTTTTCTTCATGGCTACTAAGTAGACCTCTACTACTTGGGAATTCTAGAGTATGACTCCAATTTTCAGGTTCCTAGATCCCTTTAAAACAAAAAGAACTAATAGGCATCTCCTCAGGGAAGTATGTATAAATCGAGATCAAACCTTGCAAATAATCCCAAAAGCACAAATGACCCATTAAGATTCACCCTTGATGCAAGCACGCAGTCATGAGTTTGATCCCCGGTACTGATAAAAAAAAAATTAAAAAAAAAAGATACACCCTTGAATCTCCATGCTAGATGAAACAGGTAATGAAATTGACACATGAGGTTGATTTTAAACACGCACAAACACAGTAAGTCCCAAGCCATGATGCCCCAGATGTGGGGGGACACAGGATATGTGTCTTCTTCTTCAGAAGAGGATCAGAGACCATGGCCTTTCCTTTGGCTCTCTGACCTGCACTAATATTTTGAATTTACAGTTATATTTTGTCCCTGTGGTTCCCACTTGTCCAATTTGTACTCACTTAGTGCTTCCTCTCCAAGGCTTTGCTACTGAAGCCTTCGCTACTGCTCTGATCGTTGGTGACAGATGGAAGGGAGCGAGTTGGTTCTGCAGACCCTGCCCTGCTGGCCCAGTCCTCCATTCCTGAGCTTCCCTAGAAAGCGCGGGGCTTAACACAGCCTTCTCCTCCTCAGAAACATGGTGGAATGGGCACCAAATTAACAGAATGATTCTACTTACTTTGCTAACAATTAATGACAATGTTGGCAGTTTGCCAGCACTCCCAGCATGCTCAGCCCAGTAGAATCAGCAGACTCTACCACGGTGGAACATGAGAAGCCACATCCAGTGTGGCGGAAGCTAAGCTCTACCCAGAGGGACTCAGAGCCAGAAAGAGCCATGGAAAAAGAAGACAGAATAGAGACAAGCCACTCATGGTGGCACATGCCTGTAATCCTCGCACTCAGGAGGCTGAGGCAAGAAGATTGCTGCAAGTTCAAGGCCAGCCTGGGGTACAACGTGAGTTCAAGGCCAGCCTGAACTGCATAGTGAAACACTGTCTCAAAAAGACAAAAAGAAAACAAAAGAAATTCATCCCACCAGCCTTGGGGAAGGCTTCTCCAGGACACTGATATTTAATGGGGTCCTACAGGGTTCATGAGGATTAGAAAAGAAAGGAAAAAGGACACGAGAAGTGGAACAAAGAGCAGGAACCATCGCAGACAGTGGTGGGAGTGGATAGAGCCAGAGGACGAAAGGAAACCTACTTTGGGCTAAGAAATTTAGATTTTATCCTTTAAGCCATTGTTCTTAAACTTTAAAGTGCACGCAAGTTACCTCCCAAAGCTTCCAAACCAATAAACGCCCATTTGACAAGCAGATTATTCTAACGCAAGTGGTATGTAGATCCTACTGGGAAGGGGGGACCCCCTCTGCTGGAAGCGACTGGAGGAATGCTAACAAGCTAAATGCTTTGCTGATGTATCACAGGAATCCAAGACCCATTTGACCACTCGTGGTGATTCATGGGTGTTACAAACCCATGCAAGGACCTGCCTAGCCCTTCCACCAGGAAACAGAAGTCAGCGGCAAACCTCACCAGCTGACAAGCACATACATGGCCCGCAGCTGGCAGGACTCACCGATGGAAAGTGCTCGCCATGATGCCTGGCCTTTCTGGGTGCTCAGTCAGTGTGAAAGGGATCTGTCTGAAAAGCAGAAGAAATCTAATGTCCTCGTTTCCACAATGCAGAAATCTCATAGGTTGTAACTGTTCCCCAGCTGGCATTTTTGTTGTCAGAGATTACCACTTCCCCCAGGGGCATGCAAACAAGTGAAAGAACAGTCCCCCATCCTGGATTGCCCCCATGATTCATAAAGAGTCAGCGAAGTTCTTTGGAGAGAAGTTGTATGGTGCCATTATCTTCCTAGACATCTAGCAGTTTCTAGCTGCTGCTGGCTAACGTGGGAAGATACTGCCCAGATCTTTGTGGATAGCTGTGATTACACGGCCCCACATGCATTAGTGAGAGTCGGAGCTCAGTACCCAGTAAGGGTTGGCTTTATTGTACTCCTACGGATACCAGCAGATCAGAAGCACTCATTTAGCTCTTTCAGAGAACTGCTAAAAACCTTTATGCTACACACACACACACACACACACAATCCACTGAATTTTCAGAGGCACCAAATATCCTTAATAACCAGCTCCTGAGCTGGCTGAGGTCTGCTCCTATCAAAAAGATGTCATAACCAAGCACAGGGACACCTGCTAGTAGTTCCAGCCTGGGACGGGAGGATCACCTCAGTCTAGGCATTAGATGCCAGCCTGGGCAACATGGCAAGACCCCATCTCAGGAAAACAACAACAAAGAATTCCTTGATAACTGAGGCTTTCATCTTGTAGGGGGAGGATTCTGCCCCCAAAGACCCAACACAACCCCACTCTGGGTTCTGCTGTTGCTTCAGATTCCATGGCAACCCAAGCTGTGACTCAGCCTGACCACTTGGAAGGAATGTGTGATGTCCTTTGACTGGCTGTTGGTAGCTAACAGCATGAATATTTGTCTGCTGTCACTCTAATTGTTGACTGGTTTCTGCTGAAATGGATCGGCCGCGTGACGGAGGAAGGTAAATACCTTCCCTCTATGATTCTGTTCAGTGTTTACTTTGCTAAAACACTCTATTACAGCACACTGGGTGAAGAGAAGGGACACAGGAAGGACTTGATTTTGTGGTGATTAAATGCAGAGTAATTGTTAAAATTATTTGCATTTGTCTGAATAACACTAACTTTCAAAGCTATGTCATTTAAAGCAAATTGTTGGATATTATTTTTCAGGCAGCAGTAATCAGGCATTTTTCATAAAATGGCTTCCTTGCAAGAAAATCACCAAATAATGGCAGAAAAACACCCAGTTCTAAATACAAGGAAGCAGGAGGACACAGAGTCCAGAGGAAAACAGCCCCCACGCAGAGGGCCAGGCTGGAGCCGCTGTGATGATGTCTCGCTGTTCCCAGCTCCCTGGGAGCTGCTGCTAGGGCTCTAATGGGCCCCACGCCGGTCTGCAGAGTGGCTTCCTTGTGGGGTGTCTGTAATGTTGGGGCTCAGGGGTTCCAGAGGAAGTAAACACAGGCCTTGCTGTGCTCCTGGGGGGAAGCTTCCCACGCCGGAAATGTGTAGGCTTCCGTCTGGGCCTGGGCCAGTTCCCACAGCCTGTCTGCTTTTCCTCTTGCTCCACTCGGCCTGCAAAAGGCTCTCACAGGAGCCACCCACGAAGCCTCCACCCAGGCCCACTGTGGGGCTCCAGGGACTCAGGAACCCCCAGGGGCTGGCTTCCCTGTTGCCACCCTTCCAAAATGATGGGGTAGAGCAGGGCCCTTCAGTTCTCATGAGGCCTCTCTCCGAGTCCCCCTTAAAAGTTCCTATTGATTTTCAGTGATGCCTTGAGTTGGTATTTTCAAATAAGAGGGACAGATTTTAAATGCTTTTGGGTTCACTTATAGGCCATTTTCCAGACTTGTCTTCAATTCGGCTCAACAAGTGTGTTCTGCAGGTCTCCATGAATCTACGCCCTCCCTGACTATCCAGATGGAAAACAAGCCTCTTCCAAGGCAGCCAAGGCCCCACCCCAGCTAAGCCCAGCTATCCCCCTCTTCCCAAGCCACCCCTGTGGGAAGGTTGTCCCTCACACCAGGCCTCCACCAATTTCTGAACCTCCACGCAGTTCCTCTAGGTGATCCTCCTGTTCTTCAAGCCAAGTGACAAAGTCATTCCTAGCTCCTCACCATCCTGAAAGCACTGCCTAGAAGCCGCCCTTCCTGTTCTCTCCCAGGGAATTCTTACATTTCCTTCCACTTGTTCCTACATTCATCAAACCTTTGCTGAGGCTGCTATTTTCTTTACAATACCCTGTCTCTTCCTTGCAGTTGCCCCATTTAAAAATGCAATTAATCACTTTGACTTCAAATGTACAGTTTCCTCCAACTGGGACTTGAAATTTGAGGAAACCATGTCTTTGACCTCTGTGAATGTGGCTTCCTCTCACACTAAAGATGAGATACGAGAGGCCCTCTTGCACATTTAAGATGAGGAAATTGGGGAATGTTTATTGGAACATGGAAGGAATGTGTGATGTCTTTGACTGGCTAGTGGGACCTACCAGCGTGAATATTTGTCCACTGTCACTCTGTTGACTGATTTCTGCTGAAATGGGTCAGCAGGGTGATGGAAGAAGGTAAAAACCTTCCCTCTATGAAGGAAATATCTTCCCTCTTCCCAATAAACTTGCAAGCTAGGGCAAGTTTCTTAACTATTCCCCAATTTCCTCATCTATAAATGGGGCCAACAGCATGGGGTGAGAGCAGGGCCCATGGCCCAACCTCCCATTTGAACCAGCTGGGGAAAGACACTCCTCTAGCCCAACCTGCAAGC
>PVJX010050625.1:0-10611 GCA_004027295.1 Dolichotis patagonum | reverse complement strand
ATTTATGGCTGATTAGCATACTTCACAGTGGCTATCCATACCATTAAGTGAGTGTTAGATTACCTTCCCTATGCTTGACGATTACACTAAATTCCATTTTTGTGAGCTAAGCCTTCACAGTTTGTTGCTTTTGTACCATGGCTGACTGCTCACAAAGTAGAAAAATTGGACAGAGTGTTTCTGATAAGGTGAATACAGGCAAAGCTATGCAGAAAAATGTATCTCAGAGGTGAGCTTTTGGGCTGCCGATGGTCTGAGCTGCCTGGTGTCCAGGCCAGGAGTAAGCTTGATGGAATGCAAGGAAAAATCTGTGGACCTGGTGATGCTCAGATCAAGAGAACTGTGGGCGCAGCATTGATGTGGGTGTGCTGATTACCCAGGTCTGTACTGGTACAAAAAGAATTGATGCTTAAAGCCATAAATTGATTTGACTTTATATGTCCTGCTCTCGTGTGACTCTTTTGTGGAACTGTTTCAATTTGTGGCTGTTGTGCTTTGAGTAAAGCCAAGGAGAAAGAGAAAGAAGGAACTTGACCTTTGCAGAGTAGAGAGCAGTAAATGAAACAAAAGTTCCATGTCTCTCAGCTCATTGCTTTAATATCTCTGTGACCACCTTGGAAAGATCAGTTAATGCTCTGAGACTATATTTTCACGTTGGTGAAATGAGAGCGTTGCACTAAGGCCAAAGGGAAGTACAGAATATGGAATATAACTACTTCTAAGTAGATAGGTTAAGGTTGTGATTTTTGGGCCACATACGAAAATATTGAGTAAAAATATGTAGAAATCTGCAAACCCAAATACTTTTAAGACTTTCAGTGACTCAGCTAATCTGTTACTTAGGTGTCCATAAGCATTCTGTGGCTGGTAGTTTTGTTTCTATTTTCAATTTTTCTACAAGTTTTTAAAAAATTTTAAAGGCAGCTACCAAAGGTCGAGTAACAAATGGTGGATTTGATTAAAGACTATTACTTCAAAATTGCTAAGTAACTATGAACAAAAGACTAAACTTTTAAAAATTGATTTAAGTACACAGGTTCTTTATTCTAATTTATATATCTTAATGTACTAATTTTAATTGATTTAATGAGAATTGCAAAGTGTATATGTAGCTCTGCTAAGTTCTGTGTACTTTTTATTATTAAATATTGTACTTTGTACACCAAGGATTTCAGCATACACTGTCCCTTCAGAAGTAATCATATTTGGGCCGAGGATTTAGCTCAGTGGCATAAACACCTGCCTAGCAAGTGCTAAGTTACAAGTTTGATCCCCAGTACCAAAAAACAAAAAAAAGAAGTAGTCAAATTCTAGTTCTCTAATTTTCTTTAGTCTAAAACAATTGTTTTTGTGCATACTAGGTTGAAATTATCAGTACTACATAGTGTTCCACATAGATGACCATAATAGTGATCAGTTTCTTGACTATTTGTAAGACAAATCTTCAGTAGCACAGCTTTTAATCTTCATTTTTCCAAATGAGAACTGAACTTGTCCAGAGTTGTAGCTAGGGAATGGTATTCTGACATAAACCTGTGTAACTTGAATGCAGTATGTCTTTTGTTAGTTATGCTATAGCTCATTTTGTACATTTTCCCCCAAAATGTAAGCTCTAAAACAGAACGAAGTGTGTTTAGGACACTGCTGTATTCCCATTACTTTGAACAGGACTTGGGTTGAGGGTTGTAGGTAGGGCTATTGATTTGTTCTTGGTTCTGTGACAGAATACCCATAGAGTGGACCTGGTATAAATAATAGAAATTTAATTTCTCCAGATTATGGATGCTGAGAAGTCCAAGATCAAAATGCCAGAAGACTCAGTATCTAGGAAAGTTGTGTTCTTTCCTTCCAAGGTGTACCTTCTCCTGTAGTCTCACAAGGGAAAGAGAGAGAAAACTGTGTCATCTTATAATGAAAAAGATGGGCCTACAGGTCTCTGGGACCTCTTTCATCTTTTAAATCTTTACTTGTTTGTTTATTTTAATTTCATATACAGATATTTTCTTGAAGTAAGGCACACTAAATTAAATCAGTTACATTTGATTAAAGACTGTTACTTCAAGACTGCTAAGTAACTATGAACAAAAGATTAAACTTTTAAAAATTGATTTAAGTACACAGGTGTCATACAAAGAAAACATTTGTAGCTATGCTGATAATCCCAAATGCTTTTTATTTTTCAAAGACAGTTTTAATACCATAGAAACATTGCTTATGACTTTAAGATGAAAAAAGCAAGATACAGTACCATATCAAAGAGAACTAATCTCTTTTTTTGCCAGAGTGGATCTCTCATAACTTAATCTAATCCCAAAAGACTACACCTTCAATAACCCATACAAAGGGGATTTATATTCACCATGAAGTTTTGAGGGGCCCACACATTCAAATTATAGTCATTGTCTTTTCCCTTTCCTGATTCCGAGTGATAGAGGCCACCTGTTCCTTCCTTACTTGAAGTCTACACACATCAAAACTTTTAGCAACCCAGGCTAATCCAGGAAGGACTTTGAGAAGGTAGACAATGAATTCCCTCCAACCAGTGCCAGCCTTCTAGCTTGGAATGTGTACTGGACACCAGTTTGGTTGAAGAAATAACCCCAAAGGAGCAATAAATCACTTCATATGAACTAATAATTCAACCCCTAATATCTGAACGTGACAACTCGCCTGGTTCTCTACTGCTTTAGTGTTCCTGCCTTAGTGCTTAGGTTTATATGATATAATTTTCTAGAAAACTTATTAACCCACTCAGTAACCTTTATGTCCCATTAACATTTCATTTTCCTTCATTCTGGAATTTTGAAGCATTTTTTTGTTAGTAGGAAGACTTTTGAAAAAGATGAATAGGAATACTCCAAGCTCAAAAAATAAAGAATAATACTATAATCATAACATGTCATTATTTGTTTTAAAGCTTGATTTTTCTGAAGGTTGTTATCTAAAGTTGAACACTAATAGATTCAGGCTTTCTTTATGTAGAAGAAATTTTAAGTAACAGTGTTCATAGAGAAAGACATTAACCAAGGCAAAGAAGTAAGCTTTGTTCCCAATAATGTTCGCATAATAGCTACCCTTGGGTGTATCACTTGACTTAAAGATAAATATTTATGCTTTCCATATTCAGCACAACAGAAATTATCTGTAGTTGTGATTCTGTAATATGATCCTCTACCTATTTAAGCAGACTTTAAGCTGAGAGACTTTTGGAAGCCAGCAGACATAAACACCAATGCTCTTGAATGGGGTAGAAGTTGAAATAGGCTGTACGGTGAGCAGTCTGGGGCTGAGAAGCCAAGATCAGGTCATTACTGTGTTTTCAAAGGGAAGGAGCAGGATAGAACTGGCCTGCAGAAAAGCACTTAAATGCTCCTGCTTTTTGCTACAGAGTGGCTTCTCCCCACCTGCCATGTAATATGACAGCATAGATCACTTTGCAGGCTCTTACAAAGCAGAATAACTTTTCACTTGCTTTTCTTTGTTCTGACTTCATCTTAAAAGGACTTCCAAGCCTGCTCTGCCAGTTAATTTTATTTCTCATGGATAAGCCGGCCTCAGTTTCACCTCCTCCAAGAAGCCTTCTCTGAATTGCATCACTAGCCACTAAGTTCTTACCCAGCCTCTCTTACTGACTGATGGATTGTGATCTTCAGTAGACTCAGACCTGCAGAATTCTTTCCTCATATTGGTTTATCATTTATGCACACCAAAGTTGAGTACATAAGTACTTTAAATTCATTTGTTCCTTTTTATTTTCTCCTTTCTTTCTCACTTGTTCTTTATTTAAGTTGAGCTTTTGAATTCTGAGAAAAGTTTCAGTACCTATTATTGAAAGCAGGCTATGGTAATGTTTTGAACTAGGTATAAGTTAAAAGGCTTTACATTAATTGTTCCCACATGCGGACTTTCCTATTTCTTTCATAACCTGGCTATTCTGCTGAAGCCAAGAGAAAGTCTTGTAGTATTAAAGAACAAACTGGTTTATTCCACTAGACTTCTGCTTGCTAATAATTTCCCCAGGCTCTCTTCCTTGTGTATTCATGCAGGGTTTGTGTCGCAAACGTAAACACCATCCCTTTGGCTCCTTTGTCTGTGGCTTTCACTGGATGGGATCTCTGCTAACACAGATATATCTGTCCAACTTCAAATCCCAAATGCACCCTCACTGCTCCTTCTGAAGCATCCATATGCCTTTTTTCATGTACTTATATGTAGTCAGGCAGTACTGAAAAGTCTTCCTTGGGTTTCTATAATATATTCACTTATACACACTTTTTAATCTTTGATCATCTTTCCAGAGCTGAGCAGTAAAGCTGTTATTCTCATTTGCCTGTGAGAAACTGGCTAAAAACATTGAGTAACTTCTTAAATTATAAGCCCAGTAAATTACCGAGTTAAAATTAGACTCCAGCCTAGAACTTTCTTCTCAGTGCTACAAATCTGACAAGAGCGTAGTCTGCCACTTTCTGCAAGCCGCACCAAGCCCACTGGTATTCTGGATGCTGGGCACACAGCAGCACTGGACAGAGCCTGGACTAGACGCAAGGGTCTGCTTTGCAGAGCCACAGCTGGCTCTGTCCCTTGGGAGAGTCATTTCTCTTCCAACTCCAGGGTCCTTGCATGCAAAACAAAACTCAAAACACAGTATTTTCTCAGGTCCTTTTGACGCATCACATCTTGTTAATTTCCCGTTATTCTCATCCATTCCCCTTCTACTGTCTTTTCTGTTTTCCTTCTTTTCAGCCAGCTCTGCAGCTTCTTGGTTAGCTTCTGTGCTATGCAGAACACTGTACCAAGATTCACGGGGGGGGGGGGGTTGAAAAGAATGTAGAGTGTAACCTTTATATCTTCCTGTGGAGAGGACCCTTCCATCCTCCCTTTCCTAGTCTCCATTTGCATCCATGCTTTCCTGCATCCTCCCCCTTCCACGTTCAGGCAGCCTCCCTCATCACCATAGTTTCTGATAGTTCCTCCTTTGTCTGAGGGCTAAGTCCTGCGCCCTGAGCATATTTAACTAGTGTGGCCCTTTGCATGTGCCCACCGAGGAGTTTGGTGTTCAACAGAAAAGCCTTACGACTGTGCTTGCCTTCAGCCAGGGACTCTGTGTGCTTTGATGCTGCCATTCTTTATTTCAACCAAGAACAATAAAATGTCACTTTTTGAAATAAATTTAAATTGTTTTCTTCTAAAATTGTGTGTTTAAAGCCTAAAAAACTACTTTTGAGTAGTTTCAGAATTGAGATACTTATTTTTCTAAAAGAACCATTTTCACTCTGATACAGATAGTTCTCTTTACGATCCATAATCATCATCAGTCATGCATTCACATTTTGCTCTTTGTCAGTCATATTTTCTTATTTCTCCTTTACATCCCAAATGACTTGCTTAGTCATTGGACATTTCTGTCCCCCTAAGGATACACATTATAAGTAGTTAAGTTATCTAAGGCATTCAGCCTTCCTTCAATAGCAGTTGTCTATGAACTGAATACAAAAGATATAGTTATTCTCTCTAGAACAGAATTAAAATAAACCTGTTTCCTCTGTGTTGTCTCTAGTCCTTTTAATATCCATAGCAGTGAGCATTTATTTATCATTGCAAAACACACAATCAAACTGAGTGGTTATTTCTTCAACTCCAAGAAAGTATAGGGAACTAAAAAGAGCAGCCAGTATCATGATTAAGCCCTCATGCTACATCAGTGGCTTAGGGGCATCCGTTGGAGTTCAAGAATATTTTGGCCTCCCTACAAGGTTTAGTAGTTCTGCTTTATGGTTGTGGGAACTGAGGCTCAAGGAGTCAAGTGATTTACCCAATGTTCCGTAGCTTTTAAGTGTCAGAGATGTGTATTTAATCCAATTTGAGTGACTCCAAAATTCCTGTTACCTTTCCTGTACCGGGCCCTGGGGTGGTAGGGGATGGTCTTGGAAAGGCTTAACTTAATTTATGAGGTTGCTGTCTGGGTAGAGAATGACTAAAGAAGGTCTTTCGTCTGTTTGACCAGGATTCAACCTTAGGCATGCCTCCCCTTTCCTGGTTTCTTTCCTGACAGAGACTGCATCTCCAAGATTTGGATCCAGCCTTTTGTAACATTTTAATGAGAGGGTCTTCTACTAATGGGGCATCTCTCTTTTGTCTTTCACAGCAATTTTGCAGGCAGTAATAGCTGGTGATCTTATGAAGGTAAGATATTCTTCTATGAAAACTTTGGTGGTTCTTTAAGAACTTAAATCAACATCATGCCTCACCAAATGTTCAAGATCAGGTTCAAAATGTTCCCTCCTCTGGCACTGCCTGAGTAGAAGGAGGAAGCTTGCTCTTGAGAAGTGAGCAGAGAGAGAGGGGAGCCCTCCTAGTGTGTCTGCATTTCCTAGCAGCAGAGGAGTTGTAGAAGAACACCCTGGATTTCCTTGGCTTCGTTAAAATGGAGCACATATCCTAGGATGCAGTGTATTCAGTGCCCAAAATTCCTGCTGTCAGGAGCTGATACCTGAAGAATTTAAAGATTTTTCTTTTGGACAGGTAATGGAATTAATGCAGCTATAAGAATTACCTGAGCCATTCCCAAAAATGCATTCTCCAGGCCAGACCATACAACTTCCATTATTGTAGTGTTATAATTTGGGAATCATAGTTAATCCAAAGAAGACTGTCTGGGTCACTTTGAACATCTACATTTTTGCTTATATTTTCTGGTTAATTTAGTTGAGAGAAATGGTCATGATTGTCTTGAGAGTGAATGTAAATTCTGAAGTCAGATTGCCTGATTCAGATCTTGGTTCTGCCATTCAAGATATGTGTGACTTCATATGATTAGTGAATTCTCTCTGTGCCTCAGTTTCTTCATCTCTACAATGGGACAACAACAATAATGTTACCTCTTACCTCTGATTTGCCATAAGGTTTTAATGTAATCATACATTAAAGCTGTCAAAACTGTTCCAGTATATTGGAGGGGCTGAAAAATGTTACTTTATTTTACAGTGTTAACCTGTGTATTATAACAATTAAACATGGTGGGGTTAAGAATATGTTTATATAAAATAGTCTGAGTATTTCAGAAGGTTTGTGTGAGATCGTGTCATTCTCAGCCATGGAGTCTCATGACTGTCCTTGTGTCCTTGTATGACCTTGGTGACCTTGATCTGCCCTTCGAGAGTGGCAGCTGCCTCGAGATGTGTGTTACCCATCAGTATATCCAGCAAGGTGACAGTGCAGACAGAAACACCAAAAGGCTTAGGAGAAAGCCAAGTAGTACCATCATTTTTTAAAAAGCGTATCATTTAGGTGAAACAGGGAGAGCTCTGCTGCCTTTGAAACGGGTAGAAAGCAAAGGTGGAGAAGTGGCAAACTTGCTGAGCAACTTGCATCTGTGGGTACATAGCTCTGTTGGTAATGCCTCTGCCCTCACTGTAGGTCACAGTGTCACTGAGCATTGGTGTCAGGAAGAGGAAAGTGCTCCCTGAGCGTTACTGTTTCCAGGCAGTGACAAGCAACACCATTCTGTTCTCAAAGACTTGGGTGTGTCAGGTCCATGTACAGCACAAGCAGGAGCAGGTCTTGAGAAGTTTAAAGCCAGACATTGTTGCAAAGCACTGGATACTTGAAGCCCATGGATTTTATTTTCTATCTTTCTTTAGTGTAGGCAACCAGTCTTCCGGTTCCCCGGCTGTATCACCATACTTTTCTTACACTTAACACATGGTTATTTGAAATACAGGAAGTTATTATGTTCAGTTGATTGTCTTACTATGTTCTATACTGCAATTATTTCTTAAATGACTAACCAGTGACTTAATAAATATTTACTGAGAATAAAATATAGGGTCAAAGGGTTTTTATTTTTCTAACTCTCTCTTCCCTTCCTTTTGTAAAATCTGTCTTTTCCTTCCCTAGTATCTTTGCCCCCTTCTCTTTTCTATCTTTTTTTATTTCTCTCCTGTGTGTAAACATAATACAATAATCATTAAGAGAGATTATGTGACAGAGAGAGAGGGGGAGGAATGCATAAAGTTAGAGACTAGAGCACATCCTTTGTCCCCCTACTGTGTGGCTGGAACAAATGGTCTCTGTGCAAGTGGGGTGCATAGATGCCACAGACTAGCTTCATATTCATACCAGGAGAAAACTCCACCAAAAGCTAGGGCCAGAGCAGCTGATCCTGACAGGGTCTGACTGGATCTGCACTCCCATCCTTCTTGGATCTGCCCACAGAGAGAAAAAGAAAGGGAGAGAGGGAGAGACAGAGGGAGAGAGAGAGAGAGAATATCATGCTAGACCATGTACTGAACATGACAGGAGTCTCCTTTGCATCTTTGTGGAAGAGTGTTAGCTACTCTTTTTGTCCTCTTGTCCACTGCTTAGGAATGAAAATCTTCAAAATTCCTTACCTGAGTTCAGCTTCTTTTCTGGATCTATCTCTAGGCAGTCTCCCATGCCTTTTCCACAAATGGCTTCTTGCCTGCCTTGTGCCCTCTGATGATCTTACAGTGTCCCCGTGTGATTGCTTAAACCTCTTCTTCACTGCTGACTATGAGGCCATGCCATATTTATCTTTGTTTCTGCCTTTTTTTTTTTTTTTTTTTGGCTATGGCCTGCTAGGTTATTTGACTTTCATTTGTCCTTGGACTACCATTTACAAGTTTTGAAAAGCCTTTGCTTGTCTTAGTGTACCACAGTATAGAGAATAAGGACCCATTTACACTTTCTGTAGTGTTCATTATTTCATGAACTCCAAATTATATCCTCATGTACCCACCTTCCTCTCAGGCTGCCAAATTCTGCTCTTTTCTCCCTCATTCTTTCTCAAACAGAAAAAACTGCATTCTCTGGATCATTTTGTGTCTCATCTTACACATCTAGCTTAGTTGGGTGTGTTTGGGTGACTTATGGGAGACGTCAGTCCAGGGTGCAGACGTGGGTGGGTAAAGAAAGCACCATGTGTGTACATGCGCTCTGTGCAGAAATATGAGAAACAGCCCTTGTATTTGGCAGTTATGTTTCTTAGAGATCAAAAAACAACTGAGGGCACAGGAAAGAAGCTTAACTACCAGACACAAAGACTTCCTGCCTATAACCATAATTATTCTCTTACTGGAAAGAGTCCTGAGCCAACCTAGGGCAGTTTTTTTTTTTTTGCCTTCTCTACCTCTCTATCCCTTGGGGTAGAGACCAGTGCTCAGAGAGAAAAGCAAAAAGCGATTCAGCATGTTTCGGTTTCCTTGGGTCAATTACTACCCACAAAGCCTCTCTGGAGGTAGGTGAGACACCAGCCATCCATATGAGCTATGATGTGGTCCAGCAATGGTACTTCATCTCTTTGACTTGTCTCCACGTCCTCTGAGGTTGGAAACATTTGTGGTTTGCTACATTACTCTTGTTTTATGACCAAGTAGCTATTACCTTTGTTCTGGATTCTGCCTGACCATTTTTTTTGTATGTGACTCTTTCAGCTAATGGAAAGCTATAAAAATGGAGGCAGTCTGCTAATTCAGGGACCAGACCACTGTTCACTCCTTCACTACGCAGCTAAAACCGGCAATGGGGAGATTGTGAAATATATCCTTGATCATGGTGAGTAGGCATAATGGACTTACCAGTGGCCATTTATCCATGAAACAAATGACACTTCCAACTTGACATGCATACAGGATATCTTTACAGTGCCAGAAATAGTCACCTAATTTTAGCTGACTCCCCTCCTTATTTGCAGTGACTGGGTTTAGAGACCATTGATAGTGTGGCATCTTACTCAGACATTAATAGGAAGCATCTTTATATTATCCTATATGCAGGCAGTTGGGAGTTAATTAATTTACACAATATAAGACAAAATCAAACTCAGCCTGAAAAATATATGCTTCATTTTTGTAGATCTTTTTTGTAAATTAAATCATCTACTTATTCCATATTCATAGTTAATCATTCTGAAGATTTATGATTGTTTTGCCCCCATCTTTTTCTCTCTCAATTTTTCTGTTAGATTGTCATTCATCTGTGCCACTCAAGTCACACTTGATTCACTCTGAAAATACCTGGTGCTGTTTTGTCCTGTGTGGCAAGCTATGCTACCTCCCAGAATGTTTCCTAACTATATTTCTGATTTAGGGCTAGGTCATTTGCTTGGATGTAGCAAGCATACAAGTGCTTTAGCATCTGCCTCTGAAAGCCCATTAAACCATAAACAATATGACAGAGGCCAAATCTTGTATATTACCTTTGGCTTCTCATGTTCAGAGTGTTTCTGGGGATAAAGATCAAGAAAGGGGGCAGTGGCGTATGCCTGGGTTGGCTGTTTTGAAGGGACCAGAGTGGAAGGCTGCATCTCCGCTAGATCCAGACAGGAGTGGAAGGCTGCATCTCCGCTGGATCCAGACGTGAGTGGAAGGCTGCATCTCCACTGGATCCAGACAGGAGTGGAAGGGTCATCTCTTCTGGATCCAGACATGAGTGGAAGGCTGCATCTCCACTGGATCCAGACAGGAGTGGAAGGCTGGATCTCCACTGGATCCAGACAGGAGTGGAAGGCTGGATCTCCGCTGGATCCAGACATGAGTGGAAGGCTGCATCTCCGCTGGATCCAGACAGGAGTGGAAGGCTGGATCTCCACTG
>PVJX010050623.1:0-10610 GCA_004027295.1 Dolichotis patagonum | reverse complement strand
AGATTGATTTGCCTGAGAGTACACTTGTGGTCTGCAGGTTCTCCTTTCCCATGTAGCCTATCATGATTTACAAGAAAAGTCCATTTACTACTGATAGTAATGGTACACTCTCTGACAGAATATTGCTGTTGAGAAGCTGAATAACTCTAATAACTTGGTAACAAGTGTTTACACAATTTCGTTGGCTCCTATTCTTTACTTTGAACAGAATTGGATGGAAGCTTTAGTGGAGTTCTTAGCTGATATGTTATAAATAACTCTTGGTAAACTTTCATCATTTTTAGTGTGTTTTGTAGTTTGAGTTAAGGCTTCCTTCAAGTCCATTTTCTGTGTTTATGTGAACAGATGTTAACGGATAAAATAATGCTATACTCTGCCGCAGTCTAGCAGCCCACGTTTAGCAGTACATTTAGGAATACCTAAAGAGAAACAACTATGGTGGTCAGCTCCATCCAGTGCTCCATACATTTAGATGTATTTATGATAAATTTTATTGATGTCTAGTAGTTAACTACTGACATTCCTTGTTTTGGTCAGTGCTTCTGTAATTTTGTAATAATTGTTCAGTATGAGAAGAAAATATAGATGTATGGGCCTAAAAAATTAAAATTAATACTATCACTTTGTTGTAAAAATTTAGGAATTATTTCCTAAATGATTCTTAAAAGACTTTCAAGCTTAAGCCCTAAGATCCCCAATTCTATGGGGATCAGGGTATTGAAATGAGAGTTACAGGAAAGGAAATACAATTTTTGGTGTTCAAGGAGTTTCTGTTTTACTTGTTTTGGATGTCACGTATATCTATTGATCCACTGGGCATTTATTTAAAAAGTAGTTATTTTAAAACATCAGTTTTATAGAAATTACATTCTTAAAATTATTCAAATTGGCAAAAATTTTTGGTATGAGCTTAAAAATGTAAGAGTGTTTCAAAATTCCTTTAGGAAATACGTGAACAAACATGTTTTAAGATACAACTGGAATACATTTCTCTTTTTCTGCCTCATATTTAAAAGTTTAAAAGTTAATAGGTGAACCTTGTATATCTTAAATTCTTGTGGTTCATCTGAAATGCCAAACTCATCTTTTCGTTTTATCCCAGGTTCAGTATCTGTACCGAGTGTTCTGCCGGCTTCGTCCTGGTATTTCTGTTCTTGCTCTCCACGGTAGACAGCAGCAGATGAGAAGAATGGAGGTCTACAATGAGTTTGTCCGCAAGAGAGCTGCAGTGCTCTTTGCTACTGATATTGCAGCTAGGGGACTGGGTAAGAAAACTTCCTGGAATAAAGTATCTGTGAGGATGGAAAATGTAATTCATCTCTTAAAGTGCATTTCATGAAATCTGATACACTCAAATAATTGGCCATTTTTTTTCCTTTTGTGGGATAAATTAGTAAATTTGTAATACATGATTAATATTAAGAATTTGTCACCGAGACATCCTATAATATTTGCATGTTTTTGCCCTTACTGTTTTTCATCATAAAGTCTCATGAACTTCCAAATCAGGGGAGGATTAGAGGTTTAAAGATGAGGGAAATTTTTCCTTTTTCTTTGAAAGTTACAAACATGTTTTTTGTAACTCACTTAGCAAGAAAAATTAGTGAAGTCCTATCTTTTCACGATCATCCTACTTTGTATTTTAAAATCATAACATTTAGTGTACTTCAGTTTCTTTTTAAAGCCATTGTATTCCTGTGTAATTTGTATATTTGTCAGGGTAGGATGAAGATTGAAGTGATCAGAACTGGTATAGACATACAAACAGGAGAAGAGAATAAGTAGGTAGAAACTTGGATTCTTCAATCATTTTGTGTTATGGCAAATTTTATTTATTTATTTATTTTCTTTTTGAGACAGGGTCTCGCTATGCAGTTCAGGCTGGCCGTGAGCTCACTTTGTAGCCCAGGTCTTGAACTTGCAATGATTCTCCTGCCTCAGCCTTCCAAGTGCTGGGATTACAGGTGTGTGCCACCACGCCTGGCTATGTCATGGCAAATTTTAAATTCACATAAAATGATTAAATCTAATGTACCCTCATACACACATTACTTCTCTTACATAGTTATCTTTTGCATGATTTCCTTTTTCCTATGCTTTTCACTCTAAAGCATAGCTTAGCCATCAAATTGGTTCATTCCCATGTGATTGGACACTAGTATGCATATTTTTAAAGTTTTTGAGGCTTTTTTCTCAGTCCCACAACTCTTCCCCTGTAATTCCCATTGCTTTTTGACTGATAGTACTTTTTTCTGTTTCTGACTTGAATCTACAGTAGCTCACATTAACAAAACCATGTTGTAAACTGAAGTTTATTCATTTTTGGATTCCTTTAAAAATCATTTAAAAAATCCCATACATAACATCTAGTCACAGTGAACAGACATTTATATTAATATTTATATCAATATTTTATAATATTTCCTTGTTAACCAATTTTTTTTTGGTATTCTTTCCCTGCCCCTCCCATCCCATCATATGTGTAGTGTATATAACTTTCTAGTTAAAGGTTCTTGACCTCTGGCCAATGAGTATTTTGGTAGAATTTAGCAGGCCTGTGACTGCTAAATAGAGATTAGGAAGACATTCTTATTTTTTCACCAACTCTTAACTGAACTTTAGCGTTATGAATTTAGGTAACAAATCATTATATTTTCAGTAGTACTTTGGCTTTGTCACTAATTGAAATCATATTTTCATTATATCTTAAAAAACTGTTTATGCTCAGTACAACTTAGATATTATGGTTATCAGACCCATAAATAGGTTATGTTACTGTTTTATTTAGCAAGAATATATGTTAGTATGTCAAAAATTTAATTAATAGCATTGCTATGTTCTATTACAAATTTTCTCGTTTCCTTTGTGTTTTACTTTGTAAGCTTAAGATATTCTGAGACTGAGTTCACAAGTTTCAATTATGGCACAAAAATGTTTAGAGCTTTTGTTATTAAAAACACTTTGTTTTTAATTACATTTTATTTAATTTATAATTTAATTTAATTTAATTTAATTTAATTTAATTTGTTATTAGAGCTTTTGTTTATTAAAAACACTTCATGAATGCATTCATAAGCAATATTGTCTTAGTTACTTTTTATTCATTGCTGAGACAAAATACCTGATGCCCAAAGTTGGGAAAGGAAAGGTTTATTTCTTACAGTTTTTGGAGGTTTCAGTCCATGGGCTCCAAGGCAGGGTGGCATGGCGGGGCCGCAGTTCATGGCGGCTGCAAACAGTAAGGCGGAAACCGGCAAGAGAGACACCCCTTCTTCCTGCCATTTCATCACATCCTGGCTCCACCCCCCAGGAGGGTGTAGCACGGACACCACCAATCCCAGCACTGGACAGTGAACCAATCACAAATGCACAATGCAAATACATGAGGCCTGGGGGCCACTGATATTAACCATGACAAATATATAGTGTTATTTTAAGGGTTTAAAAACTGTTACAAATTATATCATTGTATATGTCTGTAACTTGCTCTCCGAATCTTTACATGTTGATGTGTAAACACTCAGGGTGTTTGTTATATAGAATGTCACATAGTAATAGTTTATCCAGTTATTTCCATATCTGTAAAAATAGGCACTTAAGTTTCCAGTTTTTTCTTGTGCAAATGTATAAGAAGTATCCTGAAAACTTCCTGTATCACTGTCCAAGAACTTTTTCAGGGCATATTGGTATCTTTTAGCTTTATTTTATCTCCTAAGAAAACATGCACATGAGGGTAAAAATGAGCTACAATGAATAGACCATTTTTACTTACGCTTATTCCCTAGAAGTAACTACTTAAAACTATGTATTCTTTTCTGGTGGCTAGCTCTCAATGACTAAGTGATCTTACACTGTTACTTTCTATCCTACCAAATTTGGAAAGTACCCAAATATTTCATTATCTAACAATCATCACTTTTTTTATATCCTCCATTTTCTTTATATTGCTATATTGTGACTTTGCTTAACTAAACACAATTTGTATCTGTGTTTTGACTATAATTGTTGACTACTGAGCTAAGTGGTGTACTGTTTTCCTTCTCATACTTGCTCTTGTGTGTTTTTCTTTGAATTATTACAAAATTGTGCTTAGTTTTCTGGGTTCCAGCTCTGATTTCTCAAATGTTCCAACAGGTATCACATGCCTGGTTTTCTAATAGTTGCAGCACAATTCTCCTTTCCCCTTATTACCTCCTTCCATAGCCTTCGGCTTGCAGCTGTGATCTGGATTCATTGTTTCATGAGCCTGGTGCACATTTCTCCTTTTGAGACTTTTATTTGTAGCTATTTGTCTTTTTTTTTCTTGGCTTTTTTCTCTTAAGTTGCTTCTCATAGCTTCCTAGGAGTGCATGGAGGGTGTATTTTGTTTTTCCGTATCTGGAAATGGCCTGTTCTTGAAAGATAATTGGGTTGAGAATAGAGTTCTGGATTGAAATTGTTCTCTCTCAGAATTTTGCAGGTATTTTTCATTTCCTTGGTAGTAAGCCTACTCTTGAAGATACTTGTTACTGCTTTTTGGTGACCCTTTTCTGGATCTTCTCAGGGTTTTCTGTTTCACCTCAGTGTCCTGACAGTTTATGATAATGCATTATAGTATGAGGTCCCCGCATGTGCAGTTCTCTCTGTCAGTGAGGACAGCATTGTTTAGAGGAGTCTCTGTGATCATTGAAATATTCTGTCTGCTCTGTCCAGTACAGTGGGTTTTCACACTTGGTAGAAATGGGAAAGGGTCAGATCTCTTGCGTTTAATCTTAATTAAACATGAATAGTTTACATATTAAGCAGTATAATAGAAATATATGTCTTTCAGTTGCAAGAAATTTCCCTTTGAATTGCTTCTTAGTGTTACATATGCATATGATATTATATATGCAAACCAATATAACTATCATTTTGTGAAGGATTCAAAGTGCTGATGTCAATTTCCTTGGAATATTGAGTCTTTTCATAGAAGAAAACTTCAACCTTGTGTAAATTAATATTGCTGGTGGCCCCCAAGGAAGTTGGCATCAAAACTCTAAGGGAGCGTGCATACTTTCCTTCTGTACCCTTGTTTTACTCTGACTTTAGAGTTTCTGCCTTTGGCTGGATCTGTTGTGCAGGGTTTGGAAGCTTTTTGACTTTTGATTTCTTTCAAGAGACTGAGCTACAGGATGAGGGAGGAAACCTGAGTTAAAGTGCTGCTCTCAAGTGCTGTTTGTAGCTTGCATACTTTTAAGTCCTGAGAAAGAACTGTACTAAATACCTATTTTTCTTAACTTTCTCCCCATACTAAAATTCAACCCTTTTGAGTAGACTGTGTGGTTTAATGATACAAGTGTTACTATCACTGTGTTTGAACATCTTTTTTTAAATACTCAGCCCTTTGCTCTAATAGAAATTGATCAGAAATCCTCACAGCAAAATCTATAAATGACTGAAGTAGTTCTCTCCAGATCAGAATTCCGTGGAAATGAGTGAAGATTGATATACCAGAAATAGATAGAGGGTAATTATTGCTAAGAGGCAGAAAGAAACTAGAAAGACGTAATTCATTCAGTTGGAGGTGGGGCTAGTGAGAAAAAAATTAAACCTTCACTTCAATTTTGAAATTAGTTTTATGGTTAGTTCACTGGGATCCTATGGAGGATAGTTCTTTGAGGTTATTAAACATCAGGGTATTTCATTATTTATTTGATACGAAGCAATCTGTCACTTCTGTGTCAGTTATGAAGTACTGTTCACATTCAGACACTCATTAATTTTAGATCATTTTATCAAAGAAGCATGGTGTTTATCATCTCTTGGCTCATGCAATTAATTTTATTTTTAGTAGTGTTCACATTGATGTCTGTCAGTTTGATGTGTTAGAAAGTCAGAGCAGGCATAAAAATGATGCAGTGATTTTTTTACTTAACATTCTTTCTATATAGATTTCCCAGCTGTGAATTGGGTTCTTCAGTTTGATTGTCCAGAAGATGCCAACACATATATTCACAGAGCAGGCCGAACTGCCAGGTAGGTGTTCGGGTCTTTTTTCTTTTTTTTTTGCTTTTGGTGCTGTACTACCCAAGTAACAAGACTGCTTCTCCAACTGCAAAGAATGGAGAAAATAGGTACGTGAGTGCTAGTTTGGTGTTTTGTAGTGTGGATTGACAACAACCTGAGAGCTGCTGTAAATCATATGATTGAGACTTGATTCCTGTTGAGAAAAATACATTTCCCTTATTTTAGATTTCAAACTTTTGGACAGGACTGCCTGCTGAATATCATCCAATTGCAGATTAATGACCTATTTTCAGATGGAGGCTGAGTCTTTGAGTAGGTAATATGTTAAAGGGTCCAGAACTAGAATTTCCAACACAGGTAGTTTGACTCCTCCAGTCTAGATCTTGTACTTTGACCTTCTGTGGTATGGGTTATAATAAGGGATAGGGTGGTTTGTAGTCTTGGATTTCTTTTTCTTTTCTTCCTCTGAGGGGTTAGAGGCATCAGTGAGGGCCACTTCCAAAATTTCCTTTTTCTTTTCATGTTTTTCTTCATACGCCTGGTAAAAGCACCCCATAGTTGGTGAGAAACTATAGGGAAACTGTCTAGAAAAGAAGATACCAAAGTCAGTTATTTAGAGCTACATAACGTAGTAAAGAATTCCTGAAAAGAATCACATGGTATGTCAATAGTGTGTAGACTGAAGTGAGGCTAGAGGTGTATGCTGGTAATAGACATGTAAATGATTAATATCTTTCTTAATAGCATTTGGAGATACTTATCAAAAGTCATAGAATACTTTTTTCGTTAGTAATTCTGCACCCAGAAATAGATCTTAAGAAAATAGGTGAATACAATTTTTTTTTGAGACAAGCTCTTGCTGTAGTTCAGGGTGCCCTTAAACTCACTGTGAGGCCCAGGCTGGCCTCAAACTCATGGCCATCCTTAGTTGTGTGCCCTCATGCCTGGCTACAGTTTTAGTAACTGTTTATGTTTCTTTTATTTGTAATGGGTAAGAATTGAAAGTAACAAATATTCATTACAATGAGGTTATGTTTAATTATGATTAGCCACAAATGGACTATTTGGTTTTACATTTTCTTCCCATTTTCCTTGTCATCAAAACTGGGTGATGGTTACTGCTGTGGCTCTTTGTGTTAGTCTAACTGAACTAGTGTATGCTTCTGATTTCAAGTCAAGAACTTTTAAGGCTTTCCCAGGGAAGACAGGTTCCTTAGTCCCAAGGTGTAAGTCCTCTTCTAAACAAAGACTGCTTTTATGGAAGAGTTGTTTTTCCAGCTGCCTTATGATTCCTTCACGTATGGAAGTGTCTTCTATCTCTTAATTATCTAGGAAGTTCCTTAGAGGTTTAGTGGTTTGCTTTGTTTTTTATATAGGTTTTAGATGACTTTGAAGAAAAAAAGCAGGGTTTTTTTTTTTGTGTGTAATGACTATTATTTATTCCAACTGAAATGGAAGGTTTTCTTGTTCTTTTACAACCTAATGAGTAAACTCCTCTTTGGTATTTTCAAATTTTATAGAATATGTTTGAATATGAGTGATGAGTGTCAACATTTTTTTTTTTTTTTGGTACCAGGAATTGAACTCAGGATCTTGTGCTTGGCAGGCAGCTGCTGTGCTGCTGAGCTACATCCCTGGCCCATGTTTTTTTGGTAGATTCAAATTTACCTTATGGGCTACCTTTGAACATAACCAGATATACTCAGATTTGTTTAGGGATCTGTTCTTTGTCCCTTGCATTCTGTTATGTCCAGATAGTCATTTTGCTAAAGTTAGTTATTTGAGTCCTCTGGTATGTTAGTTCACTTAAGCCCCTTCTTTTAGTTTACTCAAGTTTAACTAATCAGGACTTGTGCCCTGTCTGCCTAACTTTTCCTGTGCCCTTGCTTCAGTAGGACTGGGTTTAGTGTAAGTTGTCTTTGTGGATTAAGACAAACTAGCCTTCATAATTTTGTTTTCTTCTGACATCTGAAAAAAAAAGGGACATGATTATAATAGCAGCCTTTCCCTTCCATTTCATAAGAAAATACATGGTGTCTCAATGGTCTTTAATGTGGTAGGTACATATTTGGATAATAGTTCATAGTGATGTCTTCTGAGAATTTACTAGTGGTGGTTGATGAAGGAAATCTCATGTTGTTGTCAGTAAATGTGTAGTATGTATGAACTTGTACATATGTACATATTTACAAGTACATAAACTTGTAAATATGCCCACACACATCTGTATTTTGTATCTTGTGAGTCTTTCCTTAGGTGAAGCTGGGTATGGTGTCTAGCATTCAAGTGGATTGCTTACATGTCATTTACATGTGTCTTGGTGTGTATGTAAATGGCAGACTGATGGCTTCATAGAACACAAGCAGTATTTTAAAATTATTTCCCTTGTGCAGAGATTATGAGACATTTTGATGTATCAGTAAAGTGTCCAAGGGAGGAAGTACTTCAGGCTTTGCTATTGGGGAGAGTACTGGGACCCTAACGTACAGTACATGGACATACTGTGGTGAGCGTTAAATTGGGTCATAAGGCCAGGAGAGGTGAAGACGATTTAGAACAGCATCACAGTGATGTATCTGAAGAAGGAAGACTAGCTTAAAATGTTTCGAAGTAGCTTTTAATGTGATCATTAATTTTTAAAGAAGTGTATTTTGCCCTTTAAAACCACCTATGTTCTGAATTGATGATTTATACAGTCAGTGAAAAGGTAAACATAAACATGCTTATTTTTAGCTGAGCATGGTGGAGCATGCCCGTAATACCACTTGGGAGGCTGAGCCAGGAGGATCGCTGAGAATTCAAGGTCATCCTGGGCTACAAAGTGAGGCTCTGTCACAAACAAACAAAAAAACCAAAAAAAAATTAAGAAATGCTTATTTTTTTCTCTGACAGTTTAACAGTTGCCCTTAATGGATTTATAAATAATTAGAAAGTTTCATGGGCCATGAGACTGAATAATTGAGTTGAATAAAGGCTAAATTAAAATTTGAAACTCATTAAAATCCTGTGTTAGGCTGTAATTAAAACCAGGTTGCTACAAAGTATTTGCTTTTGGAATTGTATAATACATGACTATAGAAAAATGAATTCATTAGTGCAGTAGTAAGGTTAGGGGAATCTGGTGTTTTAAAAAAATCTTTTCTATGTTTTAACTAAATAAAAATGAAGGATGGTACAGAAAAATATGTCTTTCACTATTTATTCTATTTTACCTTTATTTTAACCTGTCTGGAATTCTTTAGATCTATAGCAGTTTTATGTTCTTTAGTTCTTTAGATTCTTTAGATCAATAGCAGTTGAGATATTTCCCTCTGTTTTCCTTACTTAACCATCTATACCGCTCTTAACAAAAGATCTCCTTTTGTGGCCAATATAACAAAAGATCTCTTTTGTGGCAAAGAATATAAATATAGTATTGTAATTCTGGATCGTGTGGTACATCTTGCAGTAAACAATAATTGCCTTTCAGACTTGTAGTTTTGTTATTAAAAAATGTCAAGCTCTTATTTCTTACATACATGTGCAGTTGGAAATAGTGAAGATTTGGAAAGGTACACACACATCAGATATTTCTTATTTGGGGAGGATAGGAGAGTTGTGGGTATAGGGAGGAAATTTATGTATAATTATTTTTGTTTCCAGAGCACAGGGAGGTAAGATCATTTCAGCAATATTTCACTTCATTCTTATTTGCCTGGCTCTGAGAGGTTTTGTGACAAGTTTAGATGGCAGAACGTGATTCCACTAGGGGACAGCAGAGGCCAGGCCTTTGCCTTGCATGCTTGCTGGTTGCCTAGTAAATCTAACCAGCAAATACCGAGCTGGAAACCAGTTAAAATTCCTAACTTGTTTGTGTAAAGTACTGGTTCTTTACGGAATCAATGAGTTTTTTTTTTGATAGTCTTTAATTGGTTTGTAAGTAGAAATAATAGTGAAAAGGCAGTTTCCATGAGCGTTAAGTTTACTTGAATTTCTTGAACATCAGATGGTGTTTGTGTTTGCTGGAGGACATTTTCATTTCTTTCATTCCTGTAGCTGAGATTGCTGAGGTCCTATCTTCAGTCTGTTCCTCCACGATGCAGTGTGGCTTCCTTACAGGCATTCTGCTTTCGTTGGTTTCTAGGATTTAAAGGCTTAATACAAGGGCAAAGCAGACCCTTTCTTTCATATTCCGAAGCAGTGAGAAGCTGGGGTAGAACATAGTCAGTGTAGCTATGAAGGTAGATGAGCCTCTGTCATTTCTTGGGAGTCCACCGTTTCTCAGGGGCTTCCCCACCTTACTGTACTACTGTTTACTCAGTGCAGCAGCTAGTGATCTTTCAAACACAACTCAAATCTTTTTTTTTCTTTTTTTTAAGCTTTATTTTAAAAGGAATAAAGCCAAGCAAAACAAAACAGAATAAAACCAATCAAAACAAAGCAATGTAAGTGATATAGAACTTCAACAAAATAAGAAATCAACAATGGTTACCATAATGCCTCTCGTTGTCTTCAAAATAGCTGCCCATACCTTTAGACATAGTAAAATCAGACAAAACAGAACAGAATAGAACCAATAAAAATAAAACAGTGAATGCAGTACAGGACTTCAAAACAAGATAACAGCAAATCCAAAGTGGCTA
>PVJX010050622.1:0-10614 GCA_004027295.1 Dolichotis patagonum | reverse complement strand
CACATTGCAAGCCTGTGTTCAATTTTTGATAGTCTCTCTTTGGTTTCTTTCAAGCAGTTTTGCCAGCTTTCTATCGAGTCTTTAGTTTCCTGATAATCCCTTTGAATCTGCTTCATAAATTCTAGGTTTTTTCTGAATTCTTCAATAAATTTTTCTCTCCATTTGTGTTCCTCTATTCTTCTGTCTGTGTCTTCTTGGGTACCCAGCCCTTCTTTTATTAATCTACTTATCTCTTGTTTAATTTGAATTAATATTTCAGTTTTGGTCCTGCTTACGAGGTCTTGAATATATCTCTTTATGTCCACTAATGCTGTGTTTGATGTTGTATTTTTGCTGCCCTCAGTCTCTTTTGTATTTACCTCTCCTGGATCAATGTTCTCAGGGTTGGGGGCTGGGAGTGTTTTCTTATTTCTCCCTTTTGTCATGTTTTTGGTTCCTTCCATACAAGTGTACAGTGTAATTCCCAGACCCTTTTCCTGTTGTTTAAGGCTCCTCTAGAGGGTGCAGGCTAGGAGCTTTAGCCCTCTTCAATAGGTTATCAGAGATTAGAGTTCACCCATGGGCAGTGTGCGCTAGCTCCTCCCTTCTGGGCCAGTCAACCTTTGCAGGCCTTCACTGCATCAGTGTGCACTGATCTCAGGGAAGTAACTGGGTCCCCACCAGGGGTGTGGCGTATTTCAAGCAGATTCCACCAATCTGCTTGGTGAGGGTAATAACCAGCTGAAGCCACTTCTTTATCGAGTTAGGGCTGTCCTGCCCAAATCCAACATGTCGTCCAGTCGGTTTCCCCTTTCCCGTGGGAGGGTCTTATTCTCATCACTCACCGTGTACCCGAGAACTGCTAGACTGCCCAACCTCCAACTTCAGCGCAGCTGAGGTGGGAATTCACAGTGCCTCTGGGTGGGTCGTGTGCAGTGCCGGTCCCTGCGAACTGCACGCCGGGCTGTTCAGCTCCGGGCTCTGGCGGCTCACGTTAGTCGCTTTGGCGCGGATCGGTTGTTCAGGTCGGGCGGAATTCAGGTGTCTCGAGGCGGGTGCCATGCTCGCTGATCTTATCTTCACTAATAGTAGCCCCAGGACCTCTTATTTGAGCGGGGTTTTGCACTTTAGTTTCATTCTGTGTTGTGAGAGTCTATCTCTCTCTGTTTGGGTCTCTCTAGGGTGTTTTATTCTGGCATTTGAGCTGTCTCTCTCAGAGAGGGTCTCTCTCCTGCTACCTACCAGTCCGCCATCTTGTCTCTTCTCAACTGGTGGATTAGTTTTTAAATATAGCGAAGAGATTCATATGTAGAGTAGCCAAAAATTAACTTGTGCCAGTACAAAACCTATATATATATAGGTTTTTTTGGTGTGTACTTGGGATTGAACTCATGATCTTGTGCTTGCCATGCAGGTGCTTATGTTGCTAAGCTAAATCCCAAGCCCCTCAAACACATATTTTGAAATGTGCTGTAAAGATAGTTTCAATGTACACTGAAATAAATTGACAGCTACTGTGGATAAAGGAATATTTTATCTTGGCTAATACAGCTTCACAATTTTCTCCTTCAGAAGAAATTATTCAGAATCAAAATTGTCTACCTAATGATTACTAAGGAAATACTGATTGATTACTCATGATAATATCTTGAATATTGTAACTGTTAAATTAAAATTTTATTTTAATAGAAATTATGCCCATTTTTTATCATCTTGCTCAGGAGACTGAAGAAGCAAAAATTTTGCCCAACTAATTCTACAAGGCCAAAGTTACTATAACATCAAAATCAAACAGACATTACAAGACAAGAAACTCTAATTCGATATCTCATATGAACATGCAAAGATCCTTAACAAAATATTAGCAAATGAAAACTGCCAGTATATAAAAGGAATAATACATTGTAACTGAGTGGGATTTATGTCAAGTATGCAAGCTTTGTTTAACATTTCAGATTAAAAATTCATCACAACAGACTAAAGAAGAAAAATCACGTGATCATATTAACATATGCAGAAAAAGCAGTTGAGAAAATCTAATACTTACTCATGATAAAAACTCTTAGTAAACTAAGAGTAGAGGTAGGCTCTCTTAACTTGATAAGGAATATCAATCCAAAACCTATAGTTAACAACATACATGATCATGAATAATGTGAAGGTTTCCAACCAAGATCAAGAACAGGGCAAGGGTGTCACATATCAAATGGCTGACATGATTATCTGTATAGAAAATCCAAAAGCATCAACAAAAAGCTACTAAAATTTAGAAAACTTGTATTAATTTTCATGACACAAGTAAATCATATACCTATGTATTAGCATAGAATATGTGGGCTTTCAAATTAAAACTACAAATCATTTGTATTAGTAACCGTTTCCATAAATGTGTAACTTACTTATCGATCTAACAAAATGTGTGGAAGAAGTATACAGGAAAAAAGCATAAAACTTTGATGAAATAAATAATAGAACTAAATAATGGAGAGTCCACGTTCATGGCGAGGAAGAATCAGCATCCTTAGGATGTCAGTTCTTCCTCATGTAATTTTGGTAAGGTTAATGTAATCCCAACCAAAATCCCAGAATATAATTCCGTGGATACTGACAAATGTATTCTAAGGCTTACACAGAGAGTCAAAAAACCCTTAGGAGCCAACACAATATTCAAGGAAAAGAACAAAATTGGAAGCCTGACACTGTCCAATTTCAAGATTTATTACAAAGCTACTGGGATTAAAATAGTGTAGCACTGACTCAATAGTGGACAAGTAGATCAATGGAACTGAATGAAAACTGTAAAAATGTTCGCATAAATTTGTCATCTGTTCTTGGACACAGGAGCAAAGGCAATGTAATGGAGAAAAGATAACCTTTTTAACATATGGTGCTAGAGCAATTTGAAATCCACGTGCAAAAACAGAGACAGACTTTATTACTTTCACAAAACAAAGTCAAGGTGGATTACAGACTTAAGTACAAAGCTCAGACCTATAATGCTTCTAGGAGATAGCACAGGAGAAAAGTCTGTATGACCTTGAGTTTGGTGATGACCAGTAAGATATGATATCAAAGGTGCTATCCACAAAATCGTAACTGAGAAGCTGAATTTATTTCTTTTTTTTTGAGAATCTGTTTCATTAAAATTAAATTATTCTTTTTAAAATTTTTTTAAATTTTATTTTAAGAGAGAAAGAAAAGAATTTAAAAAGACAAAAGACAAGAAGAAAAGTAGAATACTGAGTTCAAAAAAATTAACATCATAAAATCGCTAGTTGATACATTATGTATTGTTAACAGTAGTTGTTAACAGAGTCAAAGCATAAAAAGTGGCTAGACACTCAAACATTGATAGTACAGACTCTTCTGTTCAATGATCTAACAAAAACTCAGTAATATGGTCATCTATTTTACATACTATACATACCATTATATCTTTTAGAGAACTTTCATTCCCTTTCACCTTTGCAATGTCTATTATATCTATTATACTTTTATTTCTATTATAATTTTTGGATACCATTATTCTGTCAGTTATTATTATCTTTTACATTAGAGATACAATGGGATATTTACTAATGTGAGTCTTGTTTATTTCATTACTGAGGATATTCTCAAGTTACCTCCATTTACCGATAAAGGCCTCAAAATCATCCTTTTTATAGCTGAGTAGTACTCCATTGTATAAAAATACCATATTTTTTTCATCCACTCTGCAGTTGATGGACATTTTGGTTGTTTCCAAGATTTAGCTATTAAAAATTGTGCTGCTCTTTTTTCCCTGGAATGCTGTATGGTTGCTACCCTTTATTCTGTTTTATTTTGTTTTGTTTTTTCCTCTTTAAATAAAATTATTAAAAAAAAAATTGTGCTGCTATGAACATGGGTTCACATATATCACTGTGACATGACCTTTTCAATTTTTCTGGGAAAATACCCAGGAGGGGAGTAGCTGGATTGAATGGAACTTCCAATCCTAGTTTTTTGAGGAATCTACATACTGACCTCCACAGTGGTTGCACCAGTCTGCACTCCCACCAACACTGGAGAAGTGTTCCTTTTTCTCTGCAGCCTCACCAACATTTGTTATCAGTTTTCTTGATGGCAGCCATTCTTTCTGGGGTGAGATGAAATCTCAATGCTGTTTTAATTTGCATTTCTCAAATGACCAGTGATGGTGAACATTTCTTCATGTATTTATTTGCCATTTGTATATCCTCATCTGAGAACTGTGTGTTCATCTCAGATGCCCATTTTTAGAGTGGGTCTTTGAATTTGGGGGGCTTGATGTTTTTTGGTGCTTTTTATGTTCTGGATATAAGTCCTTTGTCTGAGGAGTTGCTGGCTAAAATTCTTTCCCATTCTGTGGGTTTTCTTTTCACTTTGTTGGTGATTTCTTTTGAAGTGCAAAAACTTTTTAGTAGTATGAGATCCCAGTTGTTGATTCTTTGAAGTATTTCCCATGCAGTTTGCATTTTATTCATGAATACTCTCCCTACCCCTATGTCTCCAAGATTTTTACCTACTTTGTCTTCTAGTAGTTTTAGTGTTTCTGTTTTAATATTTAGATCCTTGATCCATTTTTATTTTAGTTCAGTGTAGTGGTAGGCATGGGTCTATTTTCAGTCTTCAGCATGTGGAAAGCCAATTTTTCCAACACCATTTATTAAGAGGCTATCTTTTTTCAGTGAACATGTTTAGCCCTTTTGTCAAATATCAGGTGGCTGAGTGTCTTTGTACTTATACTTGCATCTTCTAATCTGTTCCATTGATCCTCAGGTCTATTTCTTTGCCAGTACCATGCTGATTTTATGACTGTGGCTTTGTAGTATAGTTTCAAGTCAGGAATTGAGATGCCTCCTGCCTTGCCTTTATTGCCCAGAATTGCCTTTGCTATTCTAGGTTTCTTCTGTTTCCAAATGCAAAATTAAATTATTCTGCTCTGAGACATACTATCAAATGGATAAAAAAGCAAGCCATAGGTTAAGAGGAAATACTTGCAAAACACATGTCTGACACAAGACTATTATGCAAAATATAAAAATCCCACTCATAACTAAAAGTAAATGAACAGTATAGTTAAAATATGGGCAAAAGCCCTTAATAAACACTTTACTAATGAATATATACAGGCAAATATACATATTAAAAGATGCTCCATGTCACCATGGAAAAAGCACACTAAAATAATATTAAAATACTACTGCACCATTATTACTGTTGGAAATCAAGAGCATGATAGCACCAAATGCTTACAAGGATGAAAATAGCAAAAAGAACTCTCACTGCCGAGATGGATGCAGAATTATGATGTCACTTTAAGAGGCACTTTGACAATTTCTTACAAAACTAGATGTGCTTGTGTCACATGACGTAGTAATCATGGCCCTTGGTATTTACCCAAAGGAAAAGAAAACTGATGCTCATTTATACCAAAACCTAAATACAGCTATTTATAACTGCTGCTTTCATAGCGGCCAGAATGTGGAAGCAACCAAAATGTCATTCTGGATACTCACATTCACACTGTGATACATCCAGAGAGTGGACTGCTATTCAGTGCTTAAAACGTGGACTATGAGGAGACGTGAAGGAAAGTGGAAAGACATCTGTCTGTCTGAAAAGAGTTTGTAATGTGTGACTTCAGCTATCTAATATTCTAGAAGCTGCAAACCTAGGGAGACAGTGGAAGGATCAGTGTTTGTCACAGCTGAAGGGAGGGGTGAAACAGGGGAGCCCAGAGGATATTTAGGACTACAAAAGTGTACACATCCCATAAATGTATCTAAATCCATAGAACATACAACAATCGTAACAGACCCTCAGGTAAACTGTGGATTTTGGGGGATGTTGAAATACTTACTAAATTGATCGGTTATAACAAACTCAAACCATTGGTGTGAGATGAAAAGGGAAGAGGAATGCGCATGCCTTGGGTCAAGGAGTGTAAGGCAAAAGCTTTGCGCATTTTGCTCAATTTTGCTGTGAAACTGAAAGTAAAATAAAGCCTATTAAATTTTTTTATTCAGTTGATTAAAACCAGATGAGGCTGTGCTGGTGAAATGTCCATATAGTTAACAACAGAAACAAATTTTGTATCCTCCAGTTATTGTGAGTACAATACTGATTATTTTTGTATGTTGTACTGGAGACTGAACCTAGGGGAACCGTATTACACTCCTAGCTCTTCATTTTTAACTTTGAGACAGGGTCTTGTTCTGTTGCCCAACCTGTTCTTGAACTTATGATCCTGTTACCTCAGTTTCCTGAGTAGCTGGGATTCCAGCATGGACCACTCATCCATCCTTCATCATCTGATCATTTATCAGATGATTTACAATGGCATGAGGCCTATAGCAAATACGGCAGTACTAACACTTGCATTTGCCTTGTTCTTTATGCTTCTAAAGATTTCTGCATCTTTTCTTTCTTCTGATCCCCTCAGCACACGAAATGATTGCCTGAATTTTCATTTCACAGAAAAAAAGAGGAAACCCAGAATTTTCCTTTTGGCTGTTAAGAATAAATTAATTTTCTTTTTGATGTCTTTATATTTGGGGAGAGCAGACAAGATTCTAATGAATCTTAAAATTTTTCTTATTTTATCCAAAGTGCCCAGGGAAATCTGTAGGATCTGAGGCATAGGTAGGTTAATTTATTCTTGTTGATATCTTAGTTAAAAAAGATATGAGGGTGGAGAAAATGAAGCTATTTTCCAAAATGAGGTTGGGTTTAATCATTTAAACCATCCCCAGCAGCCAGGATGACTGTAGATCATTGGCTGCACGTAATTATTTAAACAATAGGATTGTGTCCTGTGGGCCAGTGTTCTGTCAGCAGTGGAGAACCTCTGCATTAGCTTCAGAGAATAGTTGGGCCAGGTTGGCTATCTTTCCCTCAGCTGTATTTCCTGCAGTGCGTTTTATACTCACCATGACTTGCTCTTCTTTATGGGTATTCTATAAAGCTTTGCTTTTTATGTGATTCTTCTCTAATATGGCATTTAAAACATACAGCACCCAAGTGAGACTAAGAATTTGAAATAGAAAAGCCAGCACTTGTGGGAGTAAGTCCCTGAGCTGAAGACCTTGCTATGAATTTTCTCTATCTTTCAGGATGAAATTTGGAATAGTTTGAGAACTGTGAAGCAGAAATATGAAAGAATGATTATTCAAAATCAATTAACATTTACTTTTTAAAGACTTGTTTCACACACTACTCTTATTTCAATTTTGATCCACATAACAGAATAGGCAGACAAATGTGTGTGATCTTTATAGATAAGATCTGTGTGTGTGTGTGTGTGTGTGTGTTTATAGTTTATCTCCAGTCTTTTTGTCTATTTTCTATCACTTATCTAAGTCCCAAAGTGTTATCACAGATTAGTTCTATCTACTTGTTTTGTGCTGCTGTCACTGAAGAAACAGGCTTTCTTTTCAGTTACAGAAAAAACTGTCAATGGTGTGCAGATTTTGATCAAGTGGAAAAATTCTAGCATTTTTCTTGGGGTCCTCAGTGGTCCTTTACTTGGAAGAGAAATAATTTAAACCACCTTGGCTATTCTTTCAGAGTTAGCTCTCATCTTTTAAAAGAAAGTTTTCCTACGACACTGGAGAGCTGAGTGTGATTTTTGAGTGACTTTTGAGTTAAATGAATGAAGTTAAATATTTTCAGTTTGTGCACACATGAATTCATTGTCGAGTGCCATGATTGGAGCATTTCTCTTTAAAGAATTGTTACAAAATACTTAGACAGTTGTTCCCTTAATACAAAAAATTGAAAAGGATTTTTCCCAAACAAGAATATGTCTGAAATCTTTTTGGGGGGGGCTCTGGGGTAGGATTATTTATTTATTTATTTATTTTAAATTTTATTTTAAAGGGTGTAAAATTAAACACAATGAAACAGAACAGAATGGGACATAAGAAAGCATAAATTTCAAAGCTAGACAACCAGAGATCTTCACTATCTGTCATAGTGTCTCTGTTTTCTTCCAAATGGTTGCCCATATCTTTGCATATGGGGACTTCATACTAAATAACATAGCCAATCTTTTCACAAGATGTGTAGTTCACTGGCTCCCACTTGCTAAGGAGGTGGAGCGAGCGGGCGGGACATGGGACAGGGGACAGGACGACATGAGATGTTTGATTCTCAGCCTGCACGCCGCTGGCAGGTTCACAGCCGCCCCCCAGAGAGGGGAGGAGTTCCTTGTTCTCCCGGTACCCCCGAGTCAACTGCATGGTGCAGGTCCCGAGGCACCAGGGTCTCTCTTCTTCAGGTGGCTGAAAGTCTGCCACACTCACAGCCGACCCCCCAGAGAGGGGAGGAGCTCCTTGTTCTCCCTTGTCTGAAATCTTAAGCACACAGCACTTACTTAAGGAAAAACAAGGGTGCACCAGTAATGTAGTAAGATTTTCTCTATTGATTCCATGACCAAGATGACACAAATACACGAACAATTGTAGAATAAAGATTGCTGATATTAGAGACACAAAACAGTCATTTTATATTTCAGAGTTTGGCATTGAGCCCAGACACTGAGTTGTGGGAACTGGACGGGATATACAATAAAACCAACAATAACAAAGCAGAAACTACAAACCTTATTAGCAAAAGCTGAACCGGAGAAATACATAGGACTTTGAAAAATCATTCTGTCATTACCTGTCTTGCCAAATTCAGTGATTAGAGTAAACATCTGAGATACATCAAAGAGCAAATAGTCTTCATTAGATCTCTCCTTATTTTAGTCTTTCTCCTTTAGTATGTTTAATTCTCTTTCAGCACTCACTGCATTTTGGATGACAGAGTTCTTATCGACATTTTACAGCAGAAAGGAAAAATTAAAACTTTTTTGCACCGTATTTTCACATACATAGCCCAGGATGTTTCAGTTTTCTACACAAGCTGGAGAATGAGTTCAGGTCGATATGTCAGTCTGTAATAATTGACAGTGTCTCCTAGGACTCAGTTAAAGGTATTTGAAATAGTAAAACTCCAAGCTTTTCTTCAACTTTGCTATCTGCTGCTCATCACTTTTGAAATCAGAAGTCAAAAGTTTTCACGGAGCGCCAAAGTGGGTCCCAGAAGCAGAGCCTGACCTCAGGTGCTGGTTTGGAGTATGGAACAGATGTGGGTCTTGCTATTCTAGGTAAAAAACTGAATAGGTGATTACTTTAAATAAATAAAAAAGGATCAAGGAGTATTGTTTAAAGCTAGAGTTTCAGAAGGCCACGGGAGTGCATAAGAAGTAAGGTACCTTAGCCCTGGTCCAGGAGTTCAAAAGGGCTTCGCCTAGGAAGCAAAGCTAGTTATGAAAGAGCACAGCACCTACCTAGAGTAGCACTCGCCTACGTGTAGCAGAGAAGAGAGTCCCACATGGAAGTTCAGACAAAGATTTAGAGAAGACTAGTAGTCCAGTAGGTGTGAGGAAATCACAGAAGCCTGGGAGAGGGAGTACAGAAGCAATAAGAAGAGTGTCCTTTGAAAAGTCTGGCAAGCACAAAGTCCTGCATTATGCAGACCCCTGTAGTCTATGCTGAAGATACTGGAAGAGGCCCCCAAGACAAGATGGCCTATTGCCAGTGGCAGTAAAAATAGGGTGAAATAGATTACTGATGTATTTGCAACAAGAAAGGATATAGACTGAAGAGAGGAAGAATGTGCAGAATCGGGAGGCAGTCAACTCCGTGGACAACAGGTGACAGTTTCAGTCTCAAAGAGTGAAACGTGAGAGAAAAATCAAGTTTACCCATGGCAACCAAAAGTTACATTCTGAATGTATTGATTTGTCCATTTTTAATGTTACCAATTCCACTGTTGAATAAAAGATGTGAAGGATGACTGGAGAGACAGACTTGACAGTCCTCAGCAGACATAGAGTAGTTAAGATTCTAGGTCTTAACTTAAAAACATTTGTCTTTCTACCAATTCTGGAGAAAGTGTTAATCTCAAAACAAGGTCTGTATTGCAGCCATCTGTACTGTCATGAATATATTCCAGCCAAAGGCAAGGAGCTGAGGAGACTGTTTCTTTCCTTTTAAGGATATTAGGGGAGAGAGAGAGAGAGAGAGAGAGAGAGCGCAAACTTACTCCTACTGGGCTTAGGCAAAAGGCAAAGAACTCCCTGCATTTGGTAGCAGCATTCTGGAGAGATCTTAGCTACAGCAGACTGAAAGGTGAGCAGTGTGAGTAGAAATGAAGCCTTTTTGAGAAAATGTGCCATGCGGCTCAGAGTAAGAAGATGAAGGGAGAAGAGGCTTTAAAGCAGAGCTCTGTTAGAAGAGGTGGTTTTAAACATTATACTCTCGTAGGATAAACCATAAATGCATTCAGTTTGAGGACACTGAGAAAAAAGGAGTAATTGATGGTGGGGCAAGTTTCTCTAAGATAAAAATCAGGAAACCCATTGGCAGAATGCTAGGAGAAGATGGAGGCAGATGCAGGCATATTTGTGAACTTGATGGCAGAGTTCTGATGTGGTTCTGCTGGATATTTTCCATCTGTGGTAAGCAACTGAAAAGATGGCACCTGGAATTGAAGTGTTGAAGTGAGAGGAGGAGGAGATTTGGAGACAACCTGGAAGGCAGGCCAGAAAGGGGCCTGTGAGTGTGGTGTGCCCCACTCGTTTCT
>PVJX010050621.1:0-10612 GCA_004027295.1 Dolichotis patagonum | reverse complement strand
ATTTCTTTCTTGAAAATCCCTACAGGGCTTAGCATTATATTGATGCTATAAAATGAACTGGTATGAGTTCTGCATTTCACTAGTCACTAAAGTATTTTTATGTTTTTATGCCTTTAATGTCTAGAAATAAGCACTGATGGAGTTGAATACAAGAGAGTTTTAATTTGCAGATTGAATTACTTAATATATTTTGGAATATTCAAATGTTCTATTCAGCTTGGGTTAGTTTAATAAACTGTGTTTTTCTCAAAATGTATCTACTTCATAAAATATGCAAATATGGTGATATTAATATCTTTCAGTTTTAAATATCCATAGTCTCTTTTCTCATCTCTGATTTTGGTAAATTGTGACTTCTTACATTTTATTCTTTAGTTATATGAGTTAAAAGGATATTAATAATTTATTAATAAGAGGAGTCACATTTTATCTTTATCTTTCAAAGAATACCCTTGTGACTTTGACATTTTTCTTCATTACATATTTACTTTTTGTTATTAATTTTTCCTTTATCCTTATTAATTATTTTCTTCTACTTTTTAGTTTAATTCTCTATCCTATTCTCAAAATTAAAACTTATATTATTAATTTTAATCTTTCTTTGTTATGTGCATTTAAGTATATGGATCCTTTAAACACAGCTTTTACTGTCTCAAAATTTTGATATTGCACATTATTTTAATTTATTTCAAAATACATTTTACTTCCATTGCAACTTCTTCTTTAATCCATGTGTATTGTTTTGATGAAAATGCATAAATTTTTATGCTTTGAAGTATTATGAAATGAAATTATCTTGTTACTGCTTTTAATTTAATTGCACGATGGTTAAAAATACATGTTTCATATTTTCAAAGTTTTTCTGTGTGATGTTTTGCTTTGTAGTTCTATAACCAATTTGATGTGTTGTGTTTCATTTGTATTTGAAAAAAATAATACATATTCTGCAGTTGTCGGTCCAGATATGTCAACCAGTTAAATTTTGTTCAGAATGTTCATTTACCTACTGACCTCATCCAGGCGTGGTAGTGCATACGTATAATCCCACAGCGCTCAGGAGACCGAGGCAGGAGGGGCTCCACAAGCTGTAGGCCAACCTGGGTTACATGGTGTGTTTAAGGCCTGCTTGAACAACGTTGTGCAACCTTGTGTCAACAGAACAAAACAAAACAGCACAACGCTGCTTTAACCTAATAATTGTTTCAGGAAAATGAAAGCTAAGCGACTTTGTTACCAGATAACAGCATTCCAACATAAGAAAATTCCAAAACCTACGGGAAGTGATCCAAATGGAAGCACAGATTTTTGAGAAAGTTAAAAAAAAAGCATCGTAAAGGGCAGGAGCAAGATCAAAACTCTCTGCATCTCGCATTTCATTTCAACATAGTCCTCAAGGCTCTGGTCAGAGCAGTGAAAAAGAAAACACAGAGATATAACAATTAGAAAGAAAGAACATAGAATGCCATTTATAGATGATATGATTAAATGCATACGAAACACAAGGAAATCTACAAAAACTATTAGAATAAGTGAATTTTTCAAGATTACAGAAATTAAGCTAATGTACAAAAATTAATAGGATTTCAATACATTGATAATAAACAAATATCTATTATATCACAAAAAATATTAAATACAGAAGAATAGATTTTAAAAGATGTATAAGAACTTTGTACTGAATATTACTGCACATGTCTAAGGGAAAATAAAGAAGAAATTAAATACATTGAAAAATAGAGATCACGTTTATAAAGCAGAAGACTCGATAATGTTCAAGTGTCAATTTGGTGTTAACTAAGAGTAAATGCAAGATATTTTCCTACTGATTCTTGCCCTGCTTCTAATGATTGTGGGAACTTACCCTTCTGGCTGCCATCTGTAAGGATTCAATACTTTGATCTCAGCATAAACAATAAAAGTGCAATTAAATCACTCGCAGTATTTTTATGTAGAAATTTATGTGGGCATGCAAAAGACCTTAAACAGCAAAAACAACCCTGAAATAGAACAAAGTTGAAAAACTTGTGTTACCGAGGCTCAAGATGCACCTTGATAAAGCAGCAATAATTAGTATAGTGTAATATTGGCTTAAGAATAAATACACACAGATCAATGGAACAAAGTAGATCATTCAGAGATGCATGTGGAGAGATATCTAACTATATTTACCTAACTATTTATATAGTTATAACTAGATATGTCTGCATTAGTTAGAGTCTGCAGAGAAATAGACCCAATGGGAAAGAGATAGAAGATAGGTAGCTAGAGAGATAGATAGAGGCAGAAGCAGAGACAGAGATATAAAGAGAGAATTGGCTTAGACAACTGCGGACCCTAGCGTGTCCCAAAATCTCCAGGGTGAGTCAACAGCCTAGGAACCCAGAAAAACTAATGAGTTCCTGCTCAAGTTGTAAGGCTTAAGAACCATGAGAGTTGATGGTGTACTTCTAGGTCAAAGGCCAGCAAGCTGGAGTTCTAGAAAGAGCCAGTATTTCAGTTCCGGTTCACAAGCAAGGAAAAAGTCAATGCCCCAGTTCAAAGGTAGCCAGGCCAAAAATTCTCACATATTCAAAGGAAAGTTAGCCCTGGTGTTTTGAAGATAACAATATGCAATCTATTAGCTAGCATTAATTTCCTATTATTTTGTTTTGAAATTCTGTCATCATTTTTATTCTTTGTTATTGTTGTTTTGAAGAAGAAGAAGAAGAAGAAGAAGAAGAAGAAGAAGAAGAAGAAGAAGAAGAAGAAGAAGCAGCAGCCCTGGTGTTTAATCCAAGCCTTCAAATTACTCAATGAGCTTCACCAGCATTAGGAAGAACCATGTTCTTCACTCTGTCCTCCTACTTGAATGTTAATCTCATCGAAAAAAATCATAGGAACACCCAGAATAGGAACACCCAAATAACTAAGTACTTCATAGTAAAATCAAGTTCATGCACACACACGTTGAGTTGATTTTTGAGAAAATTGTCAGTGCAATGAAGAAAAAGAAGCCTTTCAAACAAATAGTATTAGAGCTACCATATATTTACATGAAACAAAATAAACATCTCTCTTATATCACACTAAAAAATTAATCTGAAATTAACCAGGGACCCAAGTATAAAATCTAAAGCTAGAAAATACCTAGAAGAGAAGGAATTATATTTACAACTTGGAATAGAAGATGATATTTTCAAGAAACATAAACAAATAACCACCAAAAATAAACATGTGTAAATTAGAGTCCCACAAAATTGAAAGTAACTACTCATTCGAATATAATATTAAGAAAATAAAAGACAAGCCAAACACTGTAATATACTGCATTTTACATAGAATATACTTTAAACCAGACTATGTAAAGAACTCTCAAACATTAAAAAGAACAAAACAATTAGAAATGGGCAAAAATGTGAACATACATGTCACAAAAAAATGTATAAATAACTAATGAACACATAAAAAGACACGCAATGTCTCAAGTAATCACACAAATGTAATTGAAGGCAAAATGAAATATTACTGCAAATGCAGAAAAGGAAAGGTAGATGATACCGAGCTCTAATGGAATAAAAGTCAGATGGAGCTCTTTTCCACAGCTACTGAAAGTTTGGAAAACTATTTAGCAGTTTCTAATAAAATTAAGCATGTGTTTATTGAATAGATAATAAATTTCACTTCTAAGTAAATATTTAAGATCTATCAGTCCACAAATACAGAAACACACTTAAAAATGTTATGGCCACTCTAGTCAGAATAGCTCAAACCTAAACTGCCCTAAGTGTCTATGGGAAGGGGTAAGCACACGGTTGGAATATTTACAAAATGTAATGTTACTTAGCAAACATTTAGCAAAAAACATTACATTATGTACAAGACTTTGGACCCAAATCATATCATATGATTTCAGATATATGAATTTCAAGAATAGGCGATTCTTAGTGGCAGAAGTCACAGTAATGGTGGCCTCCAGAAGATGGCGCATTGCCTGGGGAAGGACTCAGAGATCTTCCATCACTGTTGGAAATGTTAATCTGATGTGAGTGGTGGTAACCTGCTGTACACAGAGATTAAAAACTAAGCAAACAACAAAACACCCAGAAGAAACACAGGAGAACATCTGTACAACTTGGTATAGAAATTTATTCTCTTGTAAGATTTGTGAATTTTAATATATGTATGCTGTACACACGTATTTAAACAAACCTGGTAACTGTTTTACTACTATTAACTGACCAAGCCGTCTCCATGACTGTGAAGTCAACTGTGATGCTGATGAAGATTTCTTTCATGAATCATACCATCATCCAGAATCCCAGTCAAATCGATCAAATGCCGATGGCACTGTAAGGTCCAGACAAATTGTAGATCTTCTACTCAGCAGATGACTATTCATCCATTAGGAAATTAGGTTATTAAAGATAAAATGTGGCTTTTGATAATGTTTTGTGACATTAATTAGCTATGAAAGTGATAGTAAATTCAAAAACCTTTTATATGAAAATAAATAGCAGCAAACCAAACAGAATTTTCCCTGTCTCAATCCTGAAAGGACAGCTTGTATTTCCCAAATACTCTAAACCAGCATATGTTATTTTTTAAAACATTTTTCAAAATTCTGCCCCACTTAAAAGTGCTTTCTTTGGGAGGGTGGTCTTCTCTGTACCATATGTACAAAGTACAGGGTAATAAGAAGGAGCAGCAGAAACTGAACACCGTAAAAACCTAAATAGGCAGCACTAGATGCTAGGTCTCCATTAGTTAGCAAGAACACATACTTCAGCTTGCCTGGAACAACCCTGGTTTATTCCTACATGATGATCCTCCCATAGAGGAAGGTCCCCCAGTTTTTTCAACTCTGCCATAGTCCAGAAAGTGTCCAGAAAGATGACTCACTTTCTTAAGAGCAGAAGTAGCAAGGCTTGTCTCTCACCAAGTCACCTGTCATTCATTTCTGAGGAAGGTTTTGCCCCTTATGAAATCTGTATAGCTTGGGAGTTCTTCATGAGACATGGGTTAAATCAGGTCTCAAATGATTCTTGTTTAGGTCTGATAGAAAGAAGAGTAATTTGAGTGGATGGGACACTGAGGGGAAAGGCAGCACTGAGAGAGAAGGTGATAAGAAGGAAGAAGTAAGCCAAGAAGTCTTGCCATGTTTTCATGGATGAACTTTCTCCTCCAAAATTCTAATTCCTTTCCTCCACTGGTTTTCCTTTCTCTGGAAAGACCCAGTCTTGGGCCCTGAGGATGCTGATTAGGACTGGCTCCCTCCACTCCAGCAGTCAGCCCTGTGTTGCATGAAATGGAAACGTGGCACTCTCCTTCCTCGTTAGAGCCTGAAAGGGGGAGATGAGATGAAGGAGAAGCAGAAAGACAGGTGCCCCCGAGTAGCTTTTTAGTGGTCTCAGTGCTAACCCACCATGGATCAGGACTCTATGTAAGTTATTCCTTGATAATAGACTTAGCAAGTCTGCAGGAAGAAAGATGGTAAAGCAAAAGGTGGCAGCAGATCACTGCCTTTCGGGCACCTGGAATCCAGAAACCTGGGAAACAACAACTTAGGGAAGACAAAGAAAAGAGCTCTAGAAATTTAAAAAAAAAATTTGACATAAAAGTTAGAAGTCACAGAAAAACTAGAGAAACTGAAGATACCACAGAGAAAAGAATAAAGTAGTCTGAAGCATTAGCCCCAGCTCCCGGGGGGAGGGCATCTTTATAAACACAAGGTAAGCTGGGTGAGAATCTGCAGCCTCCGCCATGAACAGCAGACCAACAGTGCTAGCCTTAAGAAAAGCCCTGGCCAGCTGCAAATACAGTGTGGTTTTTACTCAAAGTGGCTGCTTCCACACTGCAGGCTAGAGTTGGAAAAGAAATCCAGTCCAACGCCTACTCTATTTGGGAAAATGTGTTATATACACACAGTGTAGTACTGCTCAGCCACAAGGAAAAATAAATTTGAATCACTTGTAGAAAAATAGATGCACCTTGAGACCATAGTGCTGAGTGAAATAAATCAGATACCAAAGGTTAAATGGCATATGATTTATTTTATATGAGAAATTCAACGAATAAACAATTTCAATATCAAAATAAAATATAGATGATAGGAAAGAGCGAGCTAGATTTTGTGGAGATGGGATGTGGGTCTGGGGATGATGAGAGATGAGAGAGAGATGAAAGAAAGAAAGTAAAAAGGATTGAGATGCAATATGTGTATGTATCCACTGCCCATGAGAAATATGTTTATTATTAAGTATTGCAAATATACCCAAACAAAAAATGAAATTTAAAATGTTACAATGAAAAATTTTAAAAACAGAGAGAGAATAGACTTAGCATTTAAACAACCTTAGATAGTACCAGACTACATAAATTGCACGGCCAGGTCTACAATGTAGCTATCTAAGATGGAGGGGCATAAGACTGCCCAGAAGAGGTGTAGGTAGAGGGCAGGATGCATGGATGCTCAGGGTCTAGAGGAATGAAGCAATCCCAGGGTCTCATGGCTCTAAGAGATTTGCATTACATGATGATTATTGGGTTAAAAATAGCTAGGTGACCTGCTGGATAGAGTGATAGAACTGGCCCTGGGCCATCAAAACACTCTGATTTATACTCAGGTCCTATGATCTCTTGGATAACAGTGCTTATCTTGTCTCTTCATGTTTGTGAAGCACTATCACCTGCCTTTTGCCACTCTGTGGCCCCCATTCCTCTCTTGAGAGTAGCAGATTCTGTTCCACTGTGGTTGTGGTTCTCCAAGAGTTGTACTCAGCCCAGCAATAGCAGGGTCACTTGAGATTGTGTTAGAAATACAGATTATTGATACTGTTCTAAGCATTTTTCCTGATTTATCTTATTGACTCTTCTACCATCACATTAAGATAGTGATTAGCAAAGGGTCTCCTCTTAGAGACTTATAAAAGTAAACAATTGGCTGCACGTCACATAGCCAATAAATGGTGAGGGCCAGACATAAACCAGTGGCTGAGTGACTTCACATCCCCATCTCTAACCACCCTATTAAATTCAGATTCCCTCTCTAACCACCCTATTAAATTCTGAACCGGAGGAAAGGACAGACATTAATTTTCACACCTGCCGGGAGTTAAACATACCCTAGCCCACTCAATTTCCATGAAAGTTGGTGTTGTATGTGTGGGTGTGCATTTTAAGGGTATTAGACAGAGGAGACTAATACATAAGACTCATTGGGCCAAATTTAGGATTTAATGTGTCCCAAGCACCTGGGATTTGATGAGATCTTGGGAGAGGAACATCATTCTTAAGAACTTTATCAGGGCTGTTCTGTGTGGATACGTGTTGGCAGTGGGGTTACTATAATTTTGTGATTCCCAAACCTTCATGCACCTCAGGAGCCCTTGGAGGACTTTGTGAAACTCAGCATGCCAGTTCACTGCTGGTGATCATTTAAACCACTGTGATGCCAACAGATGCTGTCACTGTGACCTTTTCCACTGTGCTCCCAAAATATATAAACAATGCGATCCCAGATCCCCATCTGAAAGGTCTGTTTCTTAGGATCACTTCTGACCCCCCAACCCTTTGTTAGTCAAACCTCAGCAAGAATTAAGGGCCCTTAATTGGGAAGAACTGGAGAATGATTTGATAAAGCTACACTCAGAGGCTAGAACAGCACTGTTACAAGCCCGGCTCTCTGAAGAGGAGTGAAGAGGAGGTGATTCCTCACACCTGCGTGCAGGGAGCTGGGCGGGGCCACCCTGAGAAAAGCTGAAAAGACACGCAGGGAGACAGCAGGGGAAAAAATTCCCTCAATAGTTCTCCTCCTCCAAGGGCCAGGGGGACTCCCCAGTGTCTACTGCCCTCTGAGAGGTGGGCACCACAAATCCTCTCCACACAACGCACACAGATAGGCTGCCCAGGTAGAGATCGAGGTGGGAAAGAATAGAATGGTGTCTGAAGGGGAAAACTGCTTTTCTCACAAGGTCCTTGACAAGTGTTTATTGTCAAAGTTACATAAGATTCATCAAATAATCAGTTGAGCAGCTCACACTCTTGAAATTCTTGGGAAGTGCTTGCGTAAGATTGGAATAATCAGCGCTGGTGGGAATTAACTGTTAAAGTTGTCTGAGCCCCGAGGGTGTTTTGTGGAAAGCTTTTCAATTACTGCTTCAGTTTCTTTGATAGTTTAGAAATTCTTTTGTTTTCATTTCCTCCCGCAATCTGGTAAGTTATGTGTTTTTGGAAACTCATTCATTTCCTCTAAATTATATTTATTGGCATAGGTTCTCGGTTTCTTTTTTGGTGTCTGCAGAGTCTATGATGGTAGCTTTTTCTAATTTTTCTTTTTATTTTTTGACTTCTGCTGTTGTCTGCTTGTCTTGTTTTCTCTTTTCTCCTGGTCAGCCTCAGGGGAATTTCTCCTTCATGAGGAGCTTACCCAAGGACCCACCTGTTTCTTTCTGGTATCTGTCACTTTTTCTTCTCTAAACTTAGTTTTTTTATTTCCTTCTCTTTGTTTTCATTGTGTATGCTCTGCTACCATGGAAAGGTCTTTTTTGTAAGGCTGCAAGCACAGAGGAGGGGGTCACAGGAAAGGACAATACATAAACGACACTTGGAGCTGTGCCCAGGCAGATGGCCTCATCCAGGCGTCCCCTGCACACTCCAGGCCTCACTGTAGCACCTCCCTCTCTGGCTCTGGGCTCAGCTCCATAATCCTTGCAGGAGGAAACCAGGATCAGCTGCAAAGCACAACTGTACCCCTTCCCTCATCAGGGGCACTCGCCCCCTCTCCCACCCCCCAGCAAACAAGTGGTTTCCACCTGGCCCTCTGGACCTGAGTAATGGATCAGTGTGTGATGTCAGGAGCCCCTAACTCCATCTGTCCACCTGTTGGACATCCCCAATAAACCTGATTTGGAAAAAGACTCCTGAAGCTAAATGAAAGTTAGAAATTTCCCTGGTCATTAGGTGAACGCACACCAGCTTTCTCTTCCAGGTTGCTGCTTATTTTCCTTGAGGTGCAGATGGTAATTTCATCTCTCACACCTCGGTTTCCTCACCTATGAAATGGTATGAGAGCAATGGTGCATGTCTCCTGCATACCATGTGCCAAGCACTCTGGCTTTACAGTTTTTTTTCCCCCATGTTTTCTTCTTCATGTCTGGAAAGGCAAGCACAGAATCACTCTCTGCTTTAAGTGACTCTAGTCTACCTGCATTCTCCTTCCGTCCTGGTTCTTTGTGCCCAAGCAGCCAAGAAGAGACAGGCTGCCCAGCCCAGAACTTCCCCTCATTTTCTAGAATGCTCTGTGCCAACCAGACCCAGCTCAACTGGTTCAGTGCCCCGCTGCCTCACAAGATTTGGCATGACAGAGCCTATGAGAAGGTCTTCTGAGAACTCCAACCCACTCTACTTCTTATAAAAGGCAGGCAGAAGAGCCAGAGGGACACAGCTGAGACCAGCCCTGGAGCTCAGCCTCACCCTCGCACTCCACCGTGCAGGTCTCAGCATTGCTTCCGTGCCTGCTGCTAACAGCTGCTGCTGTCAGCTTCCGGTGCTGGCTCAGGCAGGTAAAGCCATTCTCCCTGTCTCTTCACTCTCTCTTTATCTCTCTGTCTTTCTGCCTTGCCTTTGGGAAGCCTAAAGACAAGGTGCCTAACTTCTAAACCCATTCGAACAGCAAGGTCCCCAGAGTTTCACTTTAGCATTGAATGTTAAAGTTAGAAAGCTAAAGCCCAAGTTGGAGACAGGAGGGACCTACCCACTCTGGGCCACTCCAGAGCTAGAGCAAAACCCAAGCGGCTGCACTAAATCCAGGCCTTTTATTACCAGCCACTGACCCTTACAAGCTCTACACATCTGGGGCTACACCTGACATCTGTCCACTAGCTACTCCCCTGGCCTCCCCTAGATAGTAGTGACACATCCCAAACTAGCACTCCAGGAGAATGGAGTTTGAGATCTCGGCCAGCAGTTATAGGTCCCACCCCAGCTGCAGGCCAGAGGAGGTGATTTGGACTTGAAGGGAGGTCTAATTTGCTTTTAGCTCTTTACCCTACTTTCTGCTTTGTCCAAGCCCTGAAATGCTAGGCATGCTCCTAAAGGATTTTTCTTGGTGATTTTCTGTCTAGATGTGAAAGACACCGAAGAGACCCCTCTTACTTGCTGTTTTACGTTAACCCAGTGCAAGATCCCCTTGAATTATCTGAGAGGCTATCAGCTCACCAACAACAAATGTTCCCTGGAGGCTGTCATGTGAGTAGCAAACCCTGCCCATTGCCTTCTCTCCCTCTGTGTGTGCCAATCCAAAGTTTCTTCCTAGAACAGAGATGCCAGGCTGACACTCAGAGGATAAGCACCAATCCTCCTGTGATGACGATAGAAGTATACCCAGAGAAGGTTGCTACCTTCCCACTGTGCCCTGTGTCCTTCCGGGTTCCAGCCCTCACCCATGTGGCTGCTTTAGCAGACATGAAGATGTTTCCCAGGGTCAGCAAGAGCAGCAGCTGTTTCTGGAGGGTCCTTGCTTCCACACACTCTCTTCCATCTGTCCCAGGAAGGACCTTCACCACCAGAAAAGACACAGTGGGGTTAGAGACCAGTGAATCACCCCCTTGGCAGGGAGCACCCCTGGTAGGTCCCA
>PVJX010050620.1:0-10587 GCA_004027295.1 Dolichotis patagonum | reverse complement strand
GAGGGATTCTTTTTGTTTTCTTTCTTTGCACCAAGGATCGAACTCACAACCTCGCACTTGCCAGGCAAGTGCTTATGCTGCTGAGCTATATCCCCGGAACCTCTTAAATTTTAGGGCAAAATTCAAGTAATTGCATTTTTTTTTTTTTTTTTTTTGGTACCAGGGATCGAACTCACGACCTCGCACTTGCCAGGCAGACACTTAGGCCACTGAGCTAAATCCCCAGCAAGTAATTGCATTTTGATTGGCATCAGTTGGGTCCCCTTTTAATGTGTGAAACCAGACTTCAGTAAACCTATACTGCTTCCCAATACTCATCAACCTTTTTTATTAGTAAATTAACAATTTTTTTTAAAAAAAATCTAGCCATGGAACTATACATTTAAAAAGATTAAATTGTAATTTTTGTACTATGTATACTTTATTACACTAAAAAGATAAAAAAGAGTCTGATAACAGCAGAATTTTAAAGCATTTAGTAAGTTGCTATAACCTAGAAAAAAAAAAGTTGCTATAACCCAGAAACTATCAAACTGTATTACATTTCATTCCCTACACTGGTATTGGGCACTGTGACTCTTGACCTCTTAGAAGGTCTCCCTATTCACCCTCCTTCTGAAAAGGATGTTCTAACACCATCTTATGCCAAATCTTATCAACATTCAGGCTGCGTAAGAGGCTCCATTTTCCGTTATTATCATCATTTTTAATCATGTTCTTGAGATTCTCCCTGCCCAGCTCAAGCAACTTTGACTAGGTTTGTGAGAGACAAGTGCCTTGTCACCAAACTAACCTAGTCAGTACTTCAATCTATCACACTTGGAATATTCACTTTTAAGATGTCAAATGCTTATTAATTCTCCCGTTCACTATTGACAAGCAAGAATGAAGCCTGGCTTGATATCTGTGCCTAAAATCAGATCCCAGAGAGAGCAATAATATATTTTAATGTCCAAAATCCATGCTATGGGGATTTATTACTGCGGCTGGAAAAGCTGAAAGTCTTGTCTCAGGTTCTCACCGACCTGGCCTCCTGTTCCTGTGGTGGGGTGGGGTGTACTGGTGTTACAGGCGAAGAAGGCAAGGGCCCGGAAGATTCTCTAGAAGGATACAAAGATGATGCCAACATGAACACAGTAAACAGGCAACACCTAACACCACTAAGGCTTCTTAGTGATCACTGGTCCCTCTTAGTGATCAGGAAGGAAGTTTCGGAGTTGAGGATCAAAGTAGCCCTTAGGAGACTTTTGTCTGTCATTCAGATACCGTCCTCACTGTCTACATAGTTACTTAGTAAGCCTTGCCTTTAAAGATTTACACCAGTCCTGAAGCACATGCATGTCTAGCAAGCCCTCTGCGGCTCCCCTGGGCCTCGAATACCCATCACGATGGTCCTTTGGGAGCTGGCCCTGCGTTCATGCTGACAGACAGTGCCAGCTCCAGCTGCACGGAGGAGCCAGCGCTCTAACTGTCGGGCCACCCGTCATACCTGCCGCCTACTTGGTGGAGTTACATTTTGCCTCAGAGAGACCGCAGCCCTCTTGGTTTCTGTTCAGAAAGATTTCACACTTCAGCTCTGCCTTGTCAGGCAAACAAGCAAATTCAGTTTTGCTTCAGACAGTTCTGCCATTCTTTCTCTCCACACTGCTCACGTCAGCATACCCTGCGTGAAATTAAAAACTGATTATTGTAAACTTTTAGGGTCATTTATAAAAGGAACGACAGGCCTTCGGGGCTCCGGCAGGTAACAGAAACAAGAGAATGGACCAGGGAAATCCCAAGAGGTGGAGGGAGTTCTGCACCCCTAAAACCCTAAAAAGAAGTGCCTCTTAAAAAAAAAGCTGAACAACTATTTCCAATGATGACAGTATGTAACTTACCAAGTGGCGATTTCTTAGTGTTTTTGTTTTTGTGTTGTTGTTGTTCTTTTATTTTTTGCCTTTGGAATTCTGTATTGTTTTCTGTACTCTTTTTCTGTTTTGTTTGGTTGTTTTCTTTTTTGTTTTTTCTCTTTAAATAAAATTTTTTTAAAAAGCTGATTCTTGGCTCTAGAAATCTCAGCCATGCAGCAAAGCAAGTCCACTGTTCAACTGTCTCTTGATGCTCTTAGAAAGGTTATAAATCTGTTTCTTACTGTGAACAATCTCCAGGTTTAAAATGGCTAAATTAAACATAGCTGCAGGTATCCAATTTATGCTTTCAGGCTGAAATGGTTTCAGCGATTGTGCTGGGCAGTAAAGATGACCAAGGACCCGGCGGGGTAACCAAGGAAACGCACGCAGACAGGTGTTGTCAGTTAAAGCACAATTAAAGAAAGGGCCAAGGTTGACGTGGGGTGCAGAGAAACTAGGGGTCTTCATAAGATGAAACTCCTGGCTCCTCTTGATTTTGCAAAATGTATCCGATGCTTGTTAGTGACTTGAACGTGACGGGCTGTGGCTTGTGACGACAGCCTTCATGCAGGAGCACGGTGTCTGTGACCTGCAGGGCAGCATTCACTTCCTGTCTCCTGTACTAGGAGCACTTACTGGGCAATGGCTGCTTTTTCTTTTGAGTCAGCTTTACTAGTGATTCAATGCAGTGGCTGTGGGCAAGCGTGGTTTTGCTGCCCAGAAAACACCTGGCAACACCTGGAGACATTTCAGGTTGTCATAACATGGATAAGAGGAAGCTGTTCCTGCATGTGGTGGGCAGAGGCTGGGGTTACCCGCAAACACCCCACAATGCTCAGGACAGTGCCCGTCACAGAGAATTAATTGGCTCAGATTGTCCGTAGTGCCGCTGGTGAGAGACTCAGACTTAGAGGCTTACAATTCTACACTGTACAGTAAATTTCTGGGCAGTGTCATTCGCTCTGCTTTTAGATGTGCCAGGAGAGAAGACTGTCTCTTTCCCTCCTCTCTGCAGTGCCGGGCTAGCCGAGACTCCTGTCCCTGTCAGGCGGACACATTCTGTCTTCCCTTTGCCTCTGTGCCTTAGGTCTGCACAGGCAGGAAATGGGCCCTTGGTCGTAGCGCTCAGGCTGCAGAAAAGGCTCCACTGTCCATTATTATCATCGTCTTTAATCAAGTCATTGAGATCCCACCTGCCTTCCTCAAGCCATTCATGTAAATGAGGTGGGGAATGAGGGCTGGGGCAAATCAAACAAGCAACTAGGCAGAATGTGTTAAGGTCGTAGAAACCCAGAGGTCACACACAGAACCCGCCACCCAAAATGATGCCACAGCTCCTGAGCCCTGTAAGTGGAACCAGCCGGAAAAGGACATTTTCAGTCCCTCGGTGGAATCTGGTGCTGCTTTCAGGACCAATCAGAAAAGGGCTGCCCATTTTCAGTCCTTCGTTTACCTCTGACGGGAAACCAAGCAAGTCTTTGGATAAGGCGGTTTACACCTGGCACCAGACCAAGTGAGTTTTTTTAATGGCACAGGGGATCGATACCATGACCTCATGATCCCATGCTTGCTAGGCAGGCACTTGTGCTGCAGAGCTGTATCCCCGGCCCCTCCAAGGGAGTTTTTGAGGGCATCTGTCCCTGTGCCTTACATACATGAGTGGAAGCCAATCCAGGAATTTGGATGCAAAGACCCCTTTCCCTTATCCTTGAGGTGGCTGTGAGTCTGTCCAGCAGTCTGCTCCCCGGCAGACTGTACTTCTTTTCTACCTTCAGTAAACGTACAAGACCACTGGCCTTTCTGTGTATCTGGTCCAATTCTTTGTTCAGAACAAGAACCTGGAAAATGGCCCCATGGGACTCTCCATCTGCTAGCAAAAATACTTCTTCCCCATAAATACCAGACTTTCTCATCAGGAGCTCTGGGGAATAAAGTTTTCTTTAATTTCTTACTGAATGAAGTCTTCCTTGGCGGGTCAAGCACCTAACCCATCACCGTGGATCTGCCTAACAAAACTGTAATGAAATTCTGATTTCGTTGTTGAGAAGCGCAGGAAGTCTTAACCTATGACGTGTAGTTGTAAGAACTGGAGGTGCAAGACATCAGACAGACATCAGGTTAGGGTGAACAAACGTGCTAATTTCTCCTGTGACCAAGCATGGTTTTGTGAAGCCGTCCTGGTGCTTTTTGCTGATCTTCATCAATTTTTGACTAAGTTGAGGTTGTGTCAAAAGCAATGTGAGTGTGTGTGTGTACGTGTATATGGAGAGAGAGAATCTGGTGTTGGATAGATGGACGCTGGTACTGACAACTCTGGGAAAACTCCCGAGCATAGAGTGTATATGATATATTTTTAAAACATATCCACAAGTTAGAATTCAAACGAAAAGTCCAGAATTTCAGCTTAATCTTGGTTTAGACAGCTGGAATAACGGGCTTAAAATGCTACCTGAATGTTCACCCAGCTGTTTTGTTAGCCAGTGCTTGTCTCTGTGACAATATGTCTGACAGTAACAATTTACAGGAGGAAAAGTGTGGTTTCAGCCCGTGGTTTCAGAGGTGTTCTCCGTGGTCAGGCAGCACCATTGCTTGTAGGCCTGTGGCAAACCAGAAGCATCATGGTGGAGGGTTGTGGTGGAGGAAACCAGCTCACCCATGGCAGCCCGGAAACAAAAGAAAGGGACAGAGCCAGAGAGGAAGGGACCAGGACCAGATGTAGACCCCAAGGTCTTGCCCCATCATCCACTCTTTCACCAAGAACTCACTTCCTGTTTCCATCACTACCAAGTGCCTTCAGATAGGGATCTCATCAGTGAGTGCATCCATGATGCGTTAGAGTCCCCATGATCCCGTCCCTCTCCCAGAAGCCCATCAGTTGGCTGCCTAGCCTTTAGCCATGAGTTTGGGGAGCGTTTCAAACTCAGACCGTAACACCTGCTCTGTTACTGGCGGCCCTACGTACCTCCTTGTAGTGGTTCTCACCCAGTGAGTATGTGACAGTCCAGTGCCAAGAAGGCTCTTCTTTCCCCACCTGTAAGGACTGAAGCCCACGTGGTTCCCTGCCCTGTCAAACAAGACTGGAATGGGACATGTGATAACACAACGAGCAAACTTAGCTCCTTGCTGCAGGAAATAAATACTTGCTCCCGGAAGTTAAGTGAGTGTGTGAGAGAGAGGAGTGTACGTGTCTACACTGACAGATTGCCCATCGAGACTGCCTTCAAAACATTCACCCCATTGCACCTCCCAGTCATAGCAGTTACAAACTCCTTCTGGGGCCAACCAGTCCCTCAGCTTCCTGGACCTGCATCCTTCACCCACCCTCAGCCCATTGCCACTGCTGGTGAGGGGACCCAGGCTTTGTGTGCGTCCAGTGAGGCCTGTACCACTGAGCTGCACCTCTGCTTCCTTAGAGCTGCTTTAATGTCACCAAGGCCAGGCCTCCAAACCTCCAAATACCCTCCTACACTTCCCTCTCTAAGACTTCATGAAGACCTTTGAAAGGATGGCCTTGCTTTCTGCAAGAGGTCTAATGCGTAACACTGTTCTTAGGTTGTCTTGTGAGGAACCAACAGTTTCTTGTTAAGACATATTAATTTCTTCCACAGTGGAAATAATTGGTTGTTTAAAGTCAGGGAATATAAAATAGTGCAACCTCTGTGGGAAACAGTTTGCAGGTCTTAAAAAAAACACCCCTAAACTTAGAGATACCAAATGATTCAACCATCCCATTCCAAGGTATGCACCCAAAAGAAACAAAAGAAGGACTGAAATGTATTTATAAACCTATGGTCAGAGCAGCGTTAGTCACAGTAGTCAAAGGCAAAAGCAACCTGAGTGTTCACTGGTGGATGAATGGATTTTATTATGTATACCTACAAAATAAACTACTATGCAGTCGTAAAAACAAATGAAGTTCTGGTAGACACTGTAACATGGATAAATTTTTGAAATAATATGTCTAAAGGAACAGGCCAAACACATAAAAAAATTATTGTAGGATTCTTCCTATCTGACATTCCTAGAGTAGTCAAATGTATAAAATAGAGTAGATTAGTGCTCACCGGAAGCTTGGAGGGAGGGAGAAATGGGGAGTTATTATTTAACGATTATAGTGTTTCTGTTTAGGATAATGAAAATGTTCTGGAGACAACACAACAGTGTGAATGCAGTAAGTACCATCAAATCATTCTCTTAAAAATGGTGATGGTGACAGATTTTGTTGTATTTATTTTATCACATTTTTTTCGAAAGCCTAGAGACTTTCTTTTTCTTTCCATCTTTTTTTTCCTACCTTTCCCCCTTGTACTCTTGTGTGGCAGAGTTTAAGGGAAAGAACACAGATCTCCAGAAACCAAACGTGTTTGCAGACCCAGGCTGGTGGCATAGAAGAGTAAAAGCAGCTGTCAGCGCAGCTCCGGCGGGGAGGGGGGCTCAGGGAGCTGACGGGGTGCTGTCTGAGGCACACTCACAGCTGGTCTCCTGGCAATTGTTGCCACACAGAAACAGGGCTCAGTATTTCCAGGGCTCCTTGTTTTTCAAAAGCAACCAGAAGTCGGGGTTTATACCGACGTATTCCTTTTTGAGATCCTGGAGTCGTGGAGCAGTTTAGATGGGGATCGTCTGTCTGCTGCTCTGGGCTCCTGCCTGCTGCCCGGACCCCAAGCTGGCTAACCGCTGGTGCTGTTGTCCACCCTAGGTGACTTTCTAGGCCAGGAGAGAGTGTCTTTTTAGTCAGCCTGAGGCCTACCGAACTGCACGCTGGGTTCGCTCCTTATCTACACACGTGCCCTTCGTGCTTGCTGCCCCACAGGCTTCATGGCTAAGACTGTCCAGTGGGGCCTTGTTTTATTCCTGCTGTGTCACGGGTCAGTGAGAGCAGACCAGTAGGGTGGAGGACCCAAGGAGGAATAAGGGCTGCAGGATGAGAAAGAAGAGAGCAAAGAAAGGCAATGGATAAAGCCAGAAAGGAAAACAGAGGAGTGCAGAGGGCTTAATACTAACTTTGTGTGCATTGCGGAGCTGTTGGACACAGCCCGTCTACATGTGATTTCTGGGGTTCAATAGACCCTTGATGGGTGGGGCTTGTCATCCTCAGTTTGCAGATAGCCAAGGTGAGTGTCTGAGAAGTTAGCTGCAGCTTCAGGAACTGTATTTAGAAGGGACATCAGGACATAAACAGGCTGACTTTGCTCCCAGGCCCGAGACTTTCTGTCTTGCTCTGTGGTGTGTGTACAAAAGCAAGAGAAAAAGGAAGTCTGAGCACGAGGAGGGGAAAGGGAAGTGGTGTGTTTGGTTAGGATGCCACAAACCGCTGCTCTCAAGGTCTAAATGGACTTTTCAAGGCCTAATTTATTTTCTGTATTAGGATCCTTAGACTATGTCTACTAGTCCAGCAGCCCAGCTTCCCTAACTCCGTGTGTGAGTGCTGACACCGGCTGGGTTACACAAGGACACATGGGTTCAGCCACTCAAAGGCATGATCATCCGGGGTAAACTGGGGTGCATGTGGACTGCAGTGCTGGTTTCACAAGGCTCTCTGAGATTCCTCAGGAGGGTGGCACTGTGAGGGGACGCTGAGGCAGCGCTCCCAGGGCAATGGAACATCAGTGCCATGTCACTAAGTTAGGCACAGAAAGTGAAATTTTACTTAATTTTTTTAAGGTGGCTTCCCATTTGTTTTAGTTTTTTTTTTCATTAATATACAGCAATTACAGTCACCTTTGGGAGTTGGTGCATATACATCTCTTAATCCTTTTTACTCCTGCTGCATTTCGCCACCCTCCTGTCTGCCCCTGAAATCCCAGAACCCCATCCTATCTTCATAAAGTTCCCCTGAAAAAGTGGAATTTTAATTCCCTTGGTGTTAGACATCTCAGTGAAAGATGCAATGAGAAAACGGAAGGAGGTGACCTCATCTGTTGAGTACCTGCTGTGTACCAGGCACAGTTAGAGACTTTGCAAATATTTTTCTTCCACACTGAGCTATTATTTTTGACTAATTATAGTGATGGAAAATACAGTATTTTTTAAAAAGAATGATCTCCCTGTATTTTAATAGTCTTTTCCAAAGCACTACAGGGATATCATTTTCAGGAAATGTTAAGCTGCTTGTTACAGCTTGCATCTAGATGTTTCCCAAAGCCTCATGGTGTCATAGGGGGGGCTTTTCAGAGGTGGCTGGATCTAGGTTGTGTGATGCTGGGATTAGGGATACCCCACTTTGGGTGTGGACAGTACCTATCAAAAGGCATGTAGCCTGCAAGGGATGAAAGGGAGAGACAGGCTCGCTGCTGCTGCTGCTTCTGCTGCTGTCACTGCTTGCTGCTTCCTGCCTGCTCGCCCTGCCATGGACTGTTCCTCCTCTGTGATTCCCCTCTACCATGCCACCCTGCCTTGGTGCCAGTCAGCTATGGACTGAAACCTGCACAAACTGTAAGCCAAAATAAATCTTTCCTCTTTGACTGTACAAGGGTGCTATAAGACTAAAGAAAACATCCGTGATCTCTAGAGGGAAGATCTACTACTGCTATTATAAATTGATGGATATATTGGGATATATTAAACCACCTAGTAGACAGGAGTCCACAGCTTTTCTCATGTTCATAAGTTTCATACTTTTAACATGCGCATGCACATGCACATGCACAAACAAGGTTGAAATTTGTTATTGCAACCCTCTAGGTGACACATTTGCTAGACCCTTTCCCCTGGGAAGCATGGTACTTATTACACAAGACATGGGCCCTGACCTCACTCCAAAGAGATGGTAAATGTTCCGCCTATTCCTTCCTTCTCCCCATTCCTCAATATTTTATGTCTATTTTAAAAATACAACTGTATGTCCATATGACTTTGATTAAAAGAATTTTAAATCTATTGTATGAGTGAGGTGAACAAGAATTCTTTTTTATTGTCATAACCTTTGTTTTCTTAAATTTAACTTCAAAATATAAAAAGTTGTTAACAAGTTTATGACTATTAGTGTTACTACAGACACACACACACACACACATGCACATGCACAGACTCCTTGATATCAATCAGAGACCATTTTGGAAGCTTCCTCAGAAACCAAAATCCATAGATGCTCAAGTCCCCTAAATAATATGCCACTATATTTGAATATAATCTCTGTATCTCCTGCTGTACACCTTAAATCATCTTGAGATTATCTATCATACTTAGTAAAATGAATGTTCTATGTAAACAGTTGTAATACTGCATTGTTTAAGGAATCAAATAAGAAAAAAGTTCCTACGTGTAAATTATAGGTAAATTTTTCTTTAAAATATTTTTGATTCATAGTTGGTGGAGCCGGAGGAAGCAGAACATTGGATGTGGAGCATGGCTACATATACACAAATGTGTGTGTGTGTGTGTGTGCACGCGCACGTGCATATGTGGTCATGGGGGGAGTAGGTAGCTAACAGCAGGGGGAATGTTTTCACTGTGTATCATTTAATATTTAAAAATTTTTGAGTGATAAGAATATAACAACTACCCCAAATATAAAATAAAACAAGTATATCAATTCATAAAGCATCATTAAAGTATAAGGTTATGAAAATTCAAAAAGATTCCCAATTTTTAAACATTTTTAACTTTGTATTTTAAAACAATTTTAGATTTGAGAAATGTTGGGATTAAGGGTGCTAGGATTAAAGCTAGGTCATTGCTGGATCACTCCACTGATTGAACTGGCATCACCCTAATCCCAGCAGTCTGGATAAGATAAAAGGTGCAGAAAGAAACTTGTTTCTCCCTTTTGCACCTGTCATTGCTTTTTCTGTCTTCTGCCCCCACAGATTGTTGCTGTCCGCCGTGTGCCACGCTGGTGTGGAGCCTGCTGGTTAGGGACTGAAACCTCCACAAACTGTGAGCTAAATAAACTTTTCTTAACTTTAGGTGTTGGGTATTTTGTCTCAGCAATGAGAGAAAAGTAACCAAGACAGGAGCTAATGGCAGAGGGAAAGTTTTCACCACATTATCTTTTAATATGTAAAAAAAATTTGAATGATAAGAATGTACCATTTACCCCAAATATGAAATAAAATAAGGTTATCAATTCAATAAGGATTACTATATTCACTTGTGTCTTCATTAATATTTTTGCATTACAATTCTATAAGGGAAGAATTTTAATAAAAGTAAGGTAAGGACAATAAATAAAGATGGACAGAGTCTGAGGGATACATTGGTGGTGCACGGAAGCCTTCACACTTAAATGCCTGGTTATCCATTTTAGCAACACCCATAATAATGGAGCAAAATGAAATTTTTTCTCTTCAAATTTTTTTTGAATTTTACTAGATAACATGTATGAATTTCATGTAAGAATTCAAAACATCTCAATCTGTGGCATACATGGGTGAAAGCCCATGGGTTTATAGACATCAAATTTAGAATTCTAGATAAAATGGTCTCTACACTTCTCTTTAAGAAAAACATCTGTAATTCATGGAACAGTTATGAAAGCTGTAATATGTCAGTAATTTGAAATCTGCAAATTTGGAATTTGCACTAATGTCTAGGGGCTTGGCTTAGATTTGTATTTAGCAATAAAAAAGAAACCTGCAGAATAAACAAAGTTAAAACCATACCAATACTTAACTAATTCAATCAACTCATATGGTGAGGTGACATTTGGTGGATGCTGGGGCTGGAAAGACCCTTGGTGATACCCTGATAACAA
>PVJX010050619.1:0-10613 GCA_004027295.1 Dolichotis patagonum | reverse complement strand
TGTGCATTGGTACATTCTGCAGCAGATGCAGAAGTGGCCATTCACATCTAGATCTGTAAAATTTTCTGCCTTTCAGAATTCATCTAACTATTGGGGGCCAGGTCAATAAATTAAACGGGTAGAAAAACGAACCTCAGCTGCAAGTTCCTTAGGTCTTCAAAAGTATTATTAGTCTATGCCATTTGCCTTCTCAAGATGTCACATTTGAAACTCATTATTATGCATAGGGTAGAGATGGGGGGTGACTCAGAATTTATCTCCTGTATCAAGGTCCCAGTGGAAAATGGTTTAGAGTTTCTCAGTCATATGAAATGTGCTTCAAACCTTCCATTCTACTCTTGCTGTACAAAAATGCCATCAAAAAAATTACGTGAGTGGACAGGGCAGTGTCCAGTGAAAGTTTATATACATTGGCAGCAGCCATGATTTCCATACCTTCAACTTTGCTTGACCCTTCCCGCTGGGAAAATTCATTTTGGCATAACCTTGCACTGAATTCCTAGGTGAGAATATATTCACTGAGGTCTGTAGCTGGGGTGGAGCTTGGTTTTAGGGGAGCTGATTTTCAGCTTTCTTCATTCTTCCCAAGGATACAGACCCTGCAGATCCCGTGCTGGCTGCCATTCACTGGATTCAAGGATGGTGAGCCTTCCCCATCACTCTCTGTAGGTCAGACCTAAGAGGAGTCTCTTGAAATTGTTCTTTCCTCCTCCGTTTAGTATCTTGTTTGCTGAATCCTGCTCTGCATACCACAAATCTCTCTAAGCAGCAGACCTCAGCTAGGGCTGATGTGTATAATGGCCAGTGTTTTCAACAAGAGGATAAGAGAGGCCTGGGAGGAAGCCAGCCCAACCTGAATCTCAGGAAGCAGCTTCAGAGGTGCCTCCTACATGGCCTGTTCCCTCCTCCTGGGGCTATTGGCTCATTGCACAGGTATTTCTCCAGGACACCAATACCTGGCCCCAGCTCTGAGCTCAGGAACTAGCATCCACTGAGTCTGAGTTTATCAGATTCTTGTGTGTAGTGGACAGAAGTCTCAGGAACCTATTGCAGGAAGGACTGTGGGACTAAGATCCCCACACTGTACTCACTGGCTTGTGTAAGGTCTCAGGGGCTTCAGTTCTCAGGAAACAGGGACTAGTTTGACCATGTGAGCAGAGCCTCCATTTCCAGGAATCTCATGGACTGTTGACTGACACTGATGGAGGAGGTTCCCTCAGGACCCAGGGAATAACTGCTTCTCACCAACACTTGGAAGAAATAGAAGACATAGTCAGACTGACCTTTTCTCACTTGTGGCCTCTGTAGCCTCCTCCATCCTCACTCAGCCACAGTCAGTGTCGCTGACCCCAAGACAGACAGCCAAAATCACATGCTTTGGAGAAAATTGGGGGATAAGTATACATATTGTTATCAGCAGAGGACAAGACTTCCCAGGGAACAGAAGTTTGCATATCAGAAACTGAAGCAAACAGCCTCCTAAAACCACTCAGATGCTGCCCTAATTGAGTTCTGCAGACTGGTCCTTATGCATATCATTTTGCCTGCAAGTGCAAAGATAATTCTCTCACCACCTGGTGAGCCAGCTCAGTTTACTCACATAGTTCCTGCCATCCTCACTGTCCTTCATCCTTGAACCACTCCCTTAAGGCAAGATAATAAATTCTGGGAGAAACCTTGGATCAAGGGCTTTGTCCTCATGTCCTCCCTTAGATCAGACTTAGAACCCCTTAGCTGCTCATAATTTTGAGTATGTATTAGCATCTTTACTGTCACAATGGGTTGCTTTGGAGGTGCTAGATTGGAATTAATTTGCTGAGATTCCAATAAGGTTGCAGTGGGTTACAAATATAACTTTCTGGATTGTGAGGAGGACTGGAAAAGTGATTACAATACTTGGGTTCCAAAATACAATATTTGGATTACAATAGACAAGTATGCATATTGGTACCAACAGAAGCCAAGCCAGGCTCTTGTGCTGGTCATCTATGGAGTTAGCAACTGGCCCTCAGAAATTGGTGTTCATGTTAAACCCACATGGTACCTCAGAGTAGACCAAGGAGGTTAGTAACGAGGCCACACTGTTTCTGGTGAAATCATTTGCCTTCTAACTTGTCTCTTTCCTACTTGACACTGAGATATATGCATGCTTCCCTATATGCACGCGGCCCTCATTCCTGATCCACTCTCTGTTTCCAACTCAGGGAATGTGGTCACACTGGCCATCACAGGAGGACAAGCTGTGTCTATTACTGCGTTCTAGCACATGGCACTGAGAGCAGCCTTCATTGACTCACAATGGCACAGATCGATGAGGAAATGGACACAAAACTCACATACTTGCTCATCACTGTTATTCACCCTCTGAGCCATAACCATGGCCTCGGCCTCCACTTACTGAGACTGTCTCTCCTACCGCCCACACCACAGGAGAAGGGTGCAGAAGTCCACTTTGACTGTAGTTCTCTCACAGAATTAGGTTCACTTTAAAGTAAAACCTTAATACTTCAGTTAAAGTCTCTTCACAACCTAGTTCCCAGGTTCCTGGGTTAGAAAGTATCTTCAGCAAGCCTGGTTTTTGCATGAGAGCCAATGATTACTTCCCACTCCTTCAGTACAGAATGGGACAGGACAAGGAGTCCGTATGAAACTTTGTATTTTCTAGGATTTCCCCTTAAGAAAAGACTGAGGGCTATAAACATAATGGGATGTTGTCTGCAGGGTGAGATGTGCCTCTGTGCCAAGACCAACACTGATGTCAGGAAATAAATCATTCCTCTACATGTGTGATTAAGAAGCATGCATGTATCTCCGTGTAAAGGAGAAAAGAGACAAGTTAGAAGGCAAATGATTTCACCAGAAACATTGTGGCCTCGTTACTAACCTCCTAGGTCTACTCTGAGATAACATGTGGGTTTGACATGAACACCAATTTCTGCCCCATCACAATTTCCTATACAGTACTATGGAAAACTTTGCTGGATTTTGTTGCCCACACCACAGCATCAATACCTTTGCAGAATCTGTCACACATGCTTCCTGCACTAGGACTCACGGTGTTGTCCAGGTCTTTTATTAGGCAATTAGCCAATTAGTGAAATGGATAATTTTGATGGACTAATAACTTCCTAAAAGTTTAACTTCTCAGCACTGTTGCATCACAATCATATTTCCAGCAGAACTTAGATGAGACAAACACTGACTCCATAGCACAGTTCATCCTGATGTCCATCAAAACCACAGAGGAAATGCTGACAGCATCCTAGGTCCTCTCTGTGGACTTACTCCTATTTCTTTTTCTCCCATCTTGGTCAATGGCAATATCTATATCCAATGAGACTGGGTTTCAGTCAAGTCATTTAGAGTTGGTTTTTGCCATTGGGATCTCGAATGCTTTCCGTGGAGCTCACCAAGAAAACACTCTGTGCCTCGTCCAGGTCCTGCACTCTGCTCCTCATCCAGGTCCTGTAATACAACTGGTCTGTATTTATTACATACAGAAGGCCTGAGTGTATTGTACACAGCAGTACCAGATTGCTTCTGTCCCCCAGAGTGGTGTTCATCCAGTATAGCAGGGTCATAACCACTTGTTGAGTTTATTTTCAATTTCTGATCCAGTAGGGACTGGATTTCACAAGGGGCAGATGGCAGCTGATGACAGTGCTGTCTGTGGACTAACACAGGTGGATAAAGTCCCTGGGACAAGTGGGAAGCTGAAGGAACACGTCATCATAAACACAGAATTTTCATGCACTGTATCTCAGCTGTTCACCCGCCCTCAGTGCACACCTTGAAACATAGATCATGTGTATTAGAAGTTGACAGGATTGTGAAATATCTTGCTTTCTTCCCTCTCTCCCTTGCTGATTTATTATGAATATCTACTTTACATTTCATTCCCTTCTGCTCTGAAATCATGTTGGAAGTCCTGATAGGTGATTTCTGAGGAGGAGAAGACAGCAGTAGGTGCAGGGTAGATAAGGGCATGTGCACGACCCTGCACATTTGGTTGATGATGAAAACCAAAGTGTTATCCATCTCTATTCCATGCTGTACATGGAGGGATATGGACAAGTCCAATATACAGAGGAACTGACTGATCACAGGTTTTATTCCAGCAGGAGCCTCCTACTGTCTTTTCCCACTAGGGAGCCACAGTGGGTGACATCCTACAAATGTAGCCAGGGATACACCATAAATGAAGGGATTCTTTCTTTTCTTTTCTCCTTTTTTTACTTTTACTGCCCCTTTCCTTGTACTCCTCCCAAATTGAATGTTTTCATCCCATTTCAAAATATAATTTGATCTTAGTTATACATTTGTATCCTCACATCAGAGTACCAATAGGTACTCAAATATGTCTGTCTGATGTATTGCACTTGAGAGTATGAACTCAAGATGCATCTATTTTCCTAGAAATATCTCAAGCATACGCTTCTTTATGGCAGAATAGTACTCTGTGGTATTAAAAACCACATCTTTTTATTTATTCACCAGGTGATGGGCCCTTGTGTCATTTCCAAGATTTGGCGATTACAAACTCTGCCACTCTAAACACAGGTGTGCACATGTCAGTATGCTATGACGTTTTTAATTCTTTTGGAAAGATTGCTAGGAGGGGAATGATTGGGTCAAATGGAACCTCCAGTTCTAGTTTTCTGAGAAATCTCCACAGTGATTTCCACAAGGTTTGCATCAGTGTACACCCCACCAACAGTGGAGACGGGTTCCTTTTTCCACACAGCCCTGGCAACATTTGTTATTGGTTGATTTCTTGAAGATAGCCATGCTTTGCAGGGTGAGAAGGCATCTCAGTATTTTTTCAGTTTGCATCTCATAAAGGAATTGTTAAGTGCCAATCACAGTGACTTTACCATGAAAGGTCGTGGTCATTTTAAATGATTTTACAATCTGAAAACAAAAGGTAAATGATTATGGTTACAAAGTAAAATCAAGTGGAGCGGCAGTGATTTTATTAGTGTCAAAGGATGTTCCCTAGACAGGAAGAATCACAATGTCACTGAAAACTCAGTAATGCTGCTGTGGGGAGGGAATTGTGGCTGGACGAGGAATAGGGTGGAAACGATAATGTCTAAGGCTTCATCATACATTGGACACAGTTCACATAAGAGAAGATTTCATGGAAGAAACTTGACAAACAAATGCTTCCCTGCTGAGATGAAATTCTAGATAGAATTACAGTAAATTCATACTGTTACACATGAAGGTGTTTACAAGGACATTCTTATTTTTCTGCTGCATAGACTCACCCAAAATTAGAGATCCCAGGTGCACTAACATTTTTGACTTCTTCTGGTACACAGTCCCAGGAAGAACCAAGTTGATACCTTGAGAGCTGGTGTCTTACTAGTCACTGGCCTCACAAGAACTTCAATTTCATCCAAAGAAAGAAAATCAGAGTTCCTCACCACATATGGCTTTCTCACAAAATCTGTGTCCAAACTCTGAGAGACGCCACAAGAAGAGGGCTGGACAACCTACAAGATGGTTAATCTTACCACAGTTTTCCAGGACAGAGTAAATGAACAGGGCAAAGGTCTGGATAAGTCTCTGCATAAATCTCTGGTTAAATAAGAAAATCCAGAGACTTTCAAAAAAATGCATGCAATTAGCTATAGGAGATGAACAGGCAAACGTTGCAGCATTTTCCAGAAAATAAGTAACCTGTGTGTTGGCTAACAACACAGTGAGGATAGTGCCAGGACCTCTTACCTAGCAGATGCTCCTGCCACAAGAAATGGTGAGCTCGTCTCTTAAAAGCACTGGATTTTAAGGGCCAGGATTCTTGGCTTTGAAAGCAAACAAATTGGTAGCTTTCTTGCTATTGCTCTGGCTTCCCAGATCCTTCCTGGATGGGGAAGGAAGCCCAGCTATAACTGGTCCAATCTCTCCCATCTGTTTCCATCAACCTGACCTCACCTCTCCTTGAACAGATGATAGAAACAGGCAGCAGACAGAAAACAGCAAGTTAAATCACTGGGGGAAGGATGACACAAAAGGGAATCCTGATTGCTTTCCTGGCTGCTTCGGAAGGTTCAGCAAGTATCAGCATAGTGAGTCTCCTGCTCCTGAAGCCTTCAAGAATATCTGGAGGGGAAAATACAGACCGTTCCTGCCCTTTCAGCAGTTCCTCGAACAGGTTCCTGCCCTGTCAGCAATTACTGGAACAGGAGAAGGTCCATTCTCTGGTCATTTGCGCTGTGAATCCCAGGCATCCAGAGAGGTGGGAGGACCTGGGCTACAATGACAGTAGCCTAAAGATAAGCTCTCCTTACGCCCCAGGAGCCAGTCCAGGTCTGAATTTCTAGGAGGAAGCAACTTGTCCTCATAGAGAGCAGGAAAGGGAGAGGGAATTTCCAGCTCATGTAAGCAGGACATCACTCAGGGGAAGGAACGGTGCTCACCTCAGTCCTGACCCCGCGTGACTAACAGCGCACTGTGCACACTCACCTGGGACGGCAGTGGCTCCCTCTGTCCCTCCCAGAATAAAAGGAAAAAAACTTCCCCAATTCTTCAACAAAACCATATCATATCCTTCATCTTCCTTCACCTCGCTGGGCTTGAGGATCTTAGAGATTTAAGTACTTAGATAAGGTCTAAATGAAAGGAGGCAATTTTATTTAAAAAGACACAAGAAGACTTCCTCTAACTCCACTCTTGCTTATATTGGCACAGCTCATGAAGACGAGAGGCACAGAATGAAAATCATACTCAGCTCACAATAGCATGAAAAACACACTACTTTGATTATGGCTGTATCTGAATTATCCAGCTAAGAGGCCACTAAGACACACAGACTGTTTTTACGGGGGAAACTCCTAACTTGGAAACAGTAGCTTAAGATTACTTTCAGGCTAAAAGATCAAGAAAAGCGCACTCAAGGTGATTAAAATCTGTACTGTTTCAACTTGGGGATTCCAAGGAGCCAGAAGGATGTAGTGGTGGCGACTCTGCCAGATGCCTGAGCCACCCAAGGTAAGGGTTCAACAGCAACTCAAAAAGCAGCAGGGAAAAGTGCAGGCAGCAGCTGTCTCCATCCAGACCCTGAAGATTTGGACCAACCAAAGTGAGTTTTCTTGTGTGGTCGGGGTAATTATTTTAGTTTGAGTCCACCAGGTCCTATTCCCTTCAGCTCTACGAGGAATCTTGAAAACATGAATCACCTGCTCAGCCCATCTTCTTTATGGTGAAGAACACAGTACACCTTCAGGGGTACCACAAATTTGGCCAGCTTTGGTCATTAAGACAGTATTATTTGCCACACACATAGAATTGTAGACGGGGGTTCTAGGACTAGAGTTTTAGGCAGAAGCATAAGACTCTCCCTTGCTGTGTGGTGGGTACCAGCTGGAGGCAAGGGAATAGGAACCACTCCCTCAGTGTCTTCACTGCAGGTATCTCATAATGGGTCCCAGTGGCAGGTCTGAGCCCACCTCTGTCCTACCAGGCCTCCATGTCATCCTAGAAACCACAGAGAGTGAATGTGCTAAGCTGCTCCCAGATCCCCTGGGTTGACTTGAGATTTCTACAACTGCACATCATTCCCACCCGTAATTATCACTTGAAAAAGCATCTCTCCTCTCTTAACTAGTATCATTTGAATCCAGGACCCAGTTCAGTTTCCCACTCTCCTTTCAGCTACTCACACACCATACTCTTCTTATCAAAGTAGACGTAGCTGCCTCCACAAACCCCTGCCCTGTGTTCCTTCAGTCCACCCCCATTGCAGTTCCTGAGGCACTAGATATTGGACCACTTCTTGTGACAGAACTACAACTGGTCACTGTCTGAACTTTCCACTAATTATCTGCATATGACCTGAAGTAGTGAGGTTCTTTCCTATGATTTCCTATTAGCTGATGTATTTAATCCATTATCTCACTTTTTCACTGCAAAGATATGTGTGGCAACTTAAGGCAAATTTTAATGATTACCTACTTTTCCCTCACAAAAATAAAGCTGGAAATACATGGTTTTTCATGTCCTAAATGTCACTCTTCATCAAACATGCCTGCTTTTTGTTGCTTATATTTAATTTATGTTGTCTAAGATTTCAAGGTGGCTGCCTCAGTTCTGGCTACCAAACACATATTCAAGAAGTAAGTGGTACACAAGTCTACTCTGCTTCATTGTTTCATAAGAGCAACATTTTTCCGAGAAGACTCCCAGCCAACAGACTATTATATCCAATGGACCAGTATGTGGCAACATCATCAATCTTGCTGGGGGAGACCTTGGAAATGGGTCCAAATTTAAGAAAGTGTAGGGCATCTTGCACAAATAGAAGATGGTGGGGATCGCCTGTTGAGTGCATAAACTTGGTGTGACTATTGCACAACCCCATCAACAGGATGCGAAACTCTGGAGACCAAAGGCTGTGAGTTGTTCACTCTGAATCCCCAGGATATAATTTTGGTCAGACAACAACAGGCCTGCACTATAGGTTGAATAGATGTTCTAGTGTCTCTGTCTCTGGTACAGTAGCCAACACCAACCACATGCACAGTCCTCAAGTATTTGCTTAATTCCTGAGTGTTGTGTCTGCCAGCGTGAAGCAACAAGACCACCTTCCTGACCGGCCACAATCCCACTTTGATGTACAGAGCTGTGTCAAGTGGGCCCTAACACTTCCTCCTCTAAATTAAGGGTAACCTGAGTCCCTTGCGCATGATCTTGAAGGATGCAGAGGCCACACGGAGAAGAGAAAACTCAATGGTGGGGCAACAGGCCATAGATCAGGGAATCATGGACATGGGCAGCAGACCCTGCATCTTGACCTGCAGACCCTGCATCTTGACCTGGACCAAGGACTTCCCTGATATCCCAGCAGCCTGCGTGCAGTCACCACAAGGAGACAGCAGAGAGTCGTTTTGCAAAGCCACCTGGTGATGGAGTGGATCTTGACTAGGTACTATGTAAGTGGCAACATTTCCTGACTGTCCTTGAACTTGTGATACACTTGCCTCATCTTCCCAGTGCCCTGCGTTTATAGCCATGCATCCCTATGCCTGCCTCATTTTAAGACTTGTATTGTCTCTCCATTAAGAAGCTCTGTGATCTGGATAATTGTCTGCACATACTACATTCCTGCTATCATTCATATGGTAGGTTCCAAAGAATCTCTGCACAGCGATCAATGACTGAACATTTGAAATGGACCTAAGATTCACCAACATTTGGACTGCACTGGAAGCACTTATGGACAGGACACCTCGGTGGACTGAGAGAAAAACCATCTACTGTGGAGCCAGGATTGAGCACACGAAAGTGCTGGACTTGGCCAATTGGATGTGTGTCTTCCAGTGCCCTTGGTAGAATGGACGAGGACAGGGCCACCCACAGGCAGAGCCTCAGCCCGCTTGAGAAGCATGGACTACGTTGATGATCTCTGCATGACCAGAAGACTGAGCAGCAATGCCTGGACATAGGGTGAATGACTCAGACCGGCATGTGCACTGACATGTCAGAGAGCTTCCCCGGGGTTAAGGTGGGTCTGCAGGGCCACCTCTTCTGTCTGTGTGTAGCTGAGCGGTGCTCTGGACACCAGCAATCTCCTCCAGCACGTGCCCTGAGCTGGGCAGCTCTCTGCAGCAAGGGGATAAGAGCGGCCTGGGAGAAAGTCACCCCAGCCTTGGCCTCAGGAAGGAGCATTCAGGAGAGCTCCAGCATGGCCTGGACCACGCTCTTCATTGGCCTCCTTGCTCACTGCACAGGTGCCACCCCAGGACCCTCACACTCCCACCCAGCCCAGGACTCATCCTAGCTATGCCAGGGATAAGTGTCTGAGGGACGGAGCTCTCATCACTATCCCACATCTGCTTCTCCCTCTCCGCAGGCTCTGTGACCTCCTATGTGCTGACACAGCCATCGTCCGTGTCAGTGACTCCGGGACAGACAGCCAGGATGACCTGTGAGGGAAACAACATTGGAAGTAAAACTGTGCACTGGTACCAGCAGAAGCCAGGCCAGGCCCCCTTGCTGGTCATGTATGCTGATGACAGCCGGCCCTCCGGGATTCCTGACCGATTCTCTGGTGCCAACTCGGGCAACACGGCCACACTGACCATCACTGGCGCCCAGGCTGTCGATGAGGCTGACTATTACTGTCAGGTGTGGGATAGCGATGGTAATCACAGTGACACAGACACATGGGGAAGTGAGACACAAACCCTCCACCAGCTTTGCCACCATGGCCCCTCCCTGCAGAGACAGGAGAGAGGCTGCCACACAGGGAGGAAGTTTCTAGCCTGTCCTGCCCAGGCACCCTGATTCCTGAGATGAGGGCAGGGCCGGTTCCTGCACCTCCTCAGGTGCTGCTGAGTCAATTGTCATCAGGACAGGACATTTTAAACAGTTGAACTAGCAGTTTCCTAGGCCCAGAAACTGTCAGCGCAACAATGTGTCTACAGGCCTGAAGGGAGAGTAACTCTCAACTGACGTCATCTCAGTGTCTCATTACAGGGTGATCTAGTCAACACACTATAGTTTGGGGAGGTGCGCATGAGTGGGTTAACACAGGTTTTGCAAGGAAGGTAGATTTCAATCGTAACTGTGACATAGTAACATAGGGTCAGAGGGTAAATTGAGAACAT
>PVJX010050617.1:0-10614 GCA_004027295.1 Dolichotis patagonum | reverse complement strand
TGTGTTTCTCTCTGTTAGTATTTCCAGGCCCTCTATACTAGAGATTATAGCCTATCTTCTCTGCCTCATTTCTGCTATTCTATTTTTCTGCCAATGATAGTCTATTTTTCTCTTCCACTCCACTGTCTGCCTCGTTCACTGAGGCCTCTCTGCCACTGCTCCTGAAATGCTCCTGGTCTTGTTCTCTCTCCCTAGTATGTCCTTCAGTATTTTTTTGTAGGGTTGGACTGGTGGTCACAAATTCTCCTAGTGCCTCTTTGTCATGGAAGCATCTTTTTTCTCCATTAATTTCTAGAGAGAGTTTTGCAGTATACACCAATCTGGGCTGGAGATTGTTCTCCTTCAGCACTTGAATCACATTACTCCAAGCTCTTCTTGACCTGATGGTCTGTATCAAGAAGCGTGCCATGATTTTGATGGGTTTTCCTTTATAGGTGATCTGTTTCATTTCTCTGATGGCTTTTAATATTCTGTTCTTATATTGAATTTCTGGGATCTTGATTATTATGTGTCTGGGTGTAGCTCTGTTTGGGTTGTAGGTGGCTGGAGTTCTGTATGCTTCATATTTCTGCATATCATTTCTTTTTTCTATGCTTGGAAAATTTTCTTTAATAATTGCTGTGAATAGACTTTAATTCCTCTGTTTTGATTCCTGCTTCTTCATTCACATACCTTATTCTTAAGTTATAGATCCTCTTGTCATCTTCCAGTCATTGTATTTTTATTGCCTGCTCCCTTGTTATTTTTAAGAGATCTTCCCTTTCATGACCCCACGTTGCAAGCCTGTGTTCAATTTTTGATGGTCTATCTTTGGTTTCTTTCATGCAGTTTTGCCAGCTTTCTATTGAATCTTTAGTTTCCTGATAATCTCTTTGAATCTGTTTCATAAATTCTAAGTTTTTTCTGAATTCCTCATTAAATTTTTCCCTCCATTTGTTTTCCTCCATTCTTCTGTCTGTGTCTTCTTGAGAGGTGCCCAGCACTTCTTTTATTAATCTACTTATCTCTTGTTTAATTTGAATTCATATTTCAGTTTTGGTCCCACTTACAAGGTCCTGAAGATATCTCCTTATGTCCGCTAATGCTGTGTTTGATGTATTTTTGCCGCCCTCAGTCTCTTTTGTATTTGTCTCTACTGGATCGATGTTCTCAGGGTTGGGGGCTGGGAGTGTTTTCTTATTTCTCCCTTTAGTCATGTTTTTGGTTCCTTCCATACAAGTGTACAGTGTAATTCCCAGACCCTTTTCTTGTTGCTTAAGGCTCCTCTAGAGGGCGCAGGCTAGGAGCTTTAGCCCTCTTCAATAGGTTATCAGAGATTAGAGTTCACCCACGGGTAGTATACACTACCTCTTCCCTTCTGGGCCAGTCAACCTTTGCAGGCCTTCACTGCATCAGCGTGCACTGATCTCAGGGAAGTAACTGGGTCCCCACCAGGGGTGTGGCCTAGTCCAAGCAGATTCCACCAATCCACTCATCGAGGGGAGCAACCAGCTGAAGCCACTTCCTTATGGAGTTGGGGCTGTCCTGCCCAAATCCAACATGTTGTCCAGTCGGTTTCCCCTTTCCCGTGGTAAGGTCTTATTCCCATCGCTCACCGTGTTACCAAGAACTGCTGGACTGTCCGAGCTCTGATTTCAGCGCAGTTGTGGTGGGAATTCACAGTGCCTCTGGGTGGGTCGTGTGCAGAGCTGGTCCTGGTGAGCTGCACGCAGGGCTGTTCAGCTCCGTGCTCCGGCGGCTCAAGCCAGCTGCTTCAGCGAGGATCACTTGTTCAGGTCGGGCAGGTTTCAGGTGGCTCGAGGAGAGTGCCATGCTTGCTGATCTTATCTTCACTAATAGTAGCCCTAGGACCTCATATTGGAGCGAGTTTTTGCACTTTAGTTACTTTCTGGGTTGTGAGAGTCTCTCTCTCTCTGTTTGGGTCTCTCCAGGGTGTTTTATTCTGGCATTTGAGCTGTCTCTCTCAGAGAGAGTCTCTCTCCTGCTACCTATCAGTCCGCCATCTTGCCCACCTCTCTTGCAGATAAGCTCTTGATGACGTCTACCTTTCTCCAGGAACAGAGATGTTACATTAATAGCATCCTCTTTCAAAGGTATTCCTCTGACATACTGACTGAATATGTATGTGGCCAAATACTTTTAATAGTTTCTGGATTGTTGTGGCAATACAGTTCTCATTTAAAAATTAAATCATAAATTAAAATCTAAAAAATAAATAAATCCCTTAATTAAAATCTATAGGCATTATTATAACAGCTTTTTTAAAAAATCATGCTAAAAAGGCTTTGGTAACTATTTTGATGCCTCCAGGAGTCTCTGGCCCACTCATGATTTCCAACAGTTGCTTTAGGGATTCCTATGAAAGAAGTTACTCGTCTTAGTCTCATGTTATATATGATCAAGGCAGTAAAGGCTGGATATTTGCTTGTGCTCTTGGAAAAGCCTCTCCAAGATTCTGAAGAATACATTTTTTATATCCATGAACATATCCCAAAGGCTTACCATGGACTCTAAGGCTGCCTTAAGAAAGGACGCTCCCAAATTTCTACCCTTTTATACATTCCACCTGCAAGAAAGAATGGCTTTCCTTGCACATGACATGTGATATTGTAATTTCACAGGTATCATTTTTGTTTATTTGTTTTTTAGACAAGATCTTACTATACAGTTGAGGCTAACCATGTAGCAGAGGGCAGCCTCAAACTCACAGTGCTCCTCCTGCCTCAGTCTCCTTACTTCTGGGATTACAGGTGTGTGCCACAACACCCAGCTCACAAGTATAATTACCATTCCAATTTTGAAATCTTTATACTGTAAAATCCATTCTAATTACAGGTCCTATCATTCCAATTCTACAAATAATCGACATACATCTTGTTCACACTAATGCATCTTTTTGTTCCCAGAATAGCCCACTTCTGACTTCACTGTTTTCCATGTACATTTTGGATTCTCAAATCCATTGTTATATATCTCCTGTCTTGCTGATTATTTATCCCTCTTTCATTTCAGACAACCAAATGGTACTTGCAATAAGGATCAAAAGCCCATATTTTTGTGACCTCTCATTTAGCTTCAAACTTGTTTCTCACTTCACTTTACCATAAGCTGTCCTGTTAATTGCCCCATTTCAGCATGTTTGGACCAGGAATTCTATCTCCATAATCCTGTCACTGGTTATAAGACTTTCCATCATTCATCTTCACATTTACAAACTTATACTATTCTTGCCAAGTTTTCTTTTTTATTCCTGTGCTTATCTCAATGATCCAGTGAAAAGGGGGCTCTTCTCATCAAAGGCTAAACTTTCCATTTGTGTTATACAGCAACAGATTTTACTCTCCAATCCCATCTGTATCATCCTTCAATATCTTACATCTATCATCTCATTCCTATATCTACAATGGCTCACATCTCAGTTCCTCCTGTTTCATAGTTTGAAAATATATTCAATCTTCCCCCAAATTAATAGTTTGTTGGGCTAATTAATAGCCAGTCTGGGCTAGATAGTGACACCTTGTCTCAAATGAACAGAAAAAGTGGGACCTGGAACAGCTGAAACTGACAAAAGGAGGGCCCCAAATGGGTTCCCACTGATGTCATTGACTTCAAGCTATAGTGATATTTAGGGGCAGTGTCTGAGACCAGATCCTACTTCATCCATTGACAGGACTCAGGGATTGAGACCACTGAGAACACCAAAAACAAAGGAGGATTCAGCCTAGAATGCACAGGATGGATAAGTGCATCAGAAAATTCTAAATAGTAACAATACAAGCTAACAGGTGGTAAATTGTGCTTCAGAACAAAGATATGGGGAATAGAGTGAGCCAGTAGGCCCACTCCCTCTTCTGTTCTTTTTACTTTACTTTACTTTACTTTTTTAGTTTTTTCTTTTTTAAACAGCTGGGAGAACGCCAGCCACAGAAAACTATCCCTTCCCCTAAATCTAGAGAGACAGATTAGACCCAAACCTTGCATACACATACAAAAAAAGTGATTATGTGACTCACTATAGGGCCCTTATATAAGGTAGTTTAACTTGTATTCTGGTAGTCATGTCTACAAATAGAAAAGCTTCTAATGGAGCAATAAAAATACAGTAAATTTTATAAAGGAATTAGGAGCTGGATGTTCTGCTTCACACCTATAATCTGAACACTTGGGAGACTGAAGTAGGAGGATCACTGTGAGATGAAGGCCAGCCTGAACTACACAGTAAGACCTGTTTCAAAAGATTAAAAAAAAAAGAATTCAGAGCATAGTGAGTGGCATACAGGAAAGTGGAGGTCTATCTCTCAATACAAGTAAGAGGACTGCTATAGGAAAATTCAAACAGGAAAACTGAATACCAACCAGAGAAGCATACTGATAATTGGGGGGTACTGTGAAGATCATGCTGTTGATCAGTGAACATTCTGGTTGAACCAGCAGCAATTAGTAGCAATTTTACTAGCACCAATAGCCATGCAACATCTCTAAGTATTCAAGACTAAAATGCAGGCATATAAGTAGTCCTACTTCATAAAAAATACAATATCAAGGAGCCAGGCTCAGTGGAACAATACCTGACTGGCAAGGGTAAGGTTTACGGTTCAAGTCCTGATACCAAAAAAATTCAGTATCAAGTGAGATATGTACGTGATACTTGGTCTGCTAATACTCCTTCTCCTACCCTAAGCAGATATCATTACACAGTGAAATAAGACCTGGTTTTGGAACTTTTTTATAAAACTTAATCAAGTAGGCATTATCAGTCTCGTGAAGATGGTAGTTGAAATGATGTATATTTGCTATTATTGCTCTACACAGAAATGTCCACAGCACAAGAATCAGAAAACAGTAGTAAGCTTCAAGAGTAAGCATTTTAGAGAGAACTTGGGTCTTGTAGGCAAGTGAGAGGAACAAGCTGAGCCCATGGAGATCACAGGGGAGGCACTCAATGTCTGTTGAGGATTGAGATTTTCATTCAACAAACATTTAATGAGGACTACAATATGCACTGGATTAGGTACTGTGAATACAAAGATAAATATAGTAGTATTGCTGTCCTTAAGTAAATTTTTCTGATAGATGAGAACCATAGACTTGGACAATGATAATACAACCTTGCACTTAGCAGATATATATATAAATTGTTTCAGAGGAGCACTATTCCAGGTTGCTGCTGTATCCATGAAACCCTCCCAGGCAACAGGGCCTATTGTTGTTTTTGTCATGCAGTGATTGTCCCAAGAACTAAAAATAATAGCTGTAATTTATAGAGTGCATATAATATATGTTACACTAACAAAAGCATCGACATTCTGTTCTATATGTGCCATTTCCTTTGTTCCTAGTTTCAGGGGGTTTTTTGTAAAAGTTCAGGAGCTAGGCAACCTCCCCTTTTTTGCAAAGCCTCAGTCTTTGTAAATTCCAATGAAATGACCAAGAGCTGTAAATCTCCCGTAAAGCTACTTGTCTCTAAAAAATTCATCCTTAATACCAAATAAGGCAACAAAAGCCTTTTTCACTCCCTGGTTCCCCTCCCGACCTTGGTGCTGGACTCTCTCCCTTTATAAACCCCTTCATAAGCTTAGCCTGTTGCACAGTTTTGCAAATTCCATCACATCTGTGTCACTGGGTACCAGCTAAAAGGAAGCGCTTTCCCTTTTTTTCTTTTTTGGACATTGTCTCATTTTTGAGTTACAATATACACTTTATATATGTGTTCATGCAAAGCCTTAAAAGTAATTATTACATGAAGAAACTTGAGGCTCAATGAGGTTAAATATGACCTAGGTTATATTACATATCAGCTGAATATTACATATTCAGCAAGCATTATAAATGAGGTCTCAAATCCATTTTTACCATTTCCAAAGCATTTTTTACATATTGTAAAATGCAACATGACTTTTCAACAGAATTATATTTTCTTTTTCTTTCTTTTTATTTTAAAGAGAACAAACCAAACAAAACAGAATAAAGCCAATCAAAACACAGCAGTGAATGTGGTACAGAACTTCAAAACAGGATAACAGGAAATTAACTATGGCTATCATAATATATCTTGTTGAGAAGACCCACCTCTGCTTGCTGGGCACTGCCACCAGAAGGCCCTTTCTTCCACATGCCCAGTGCAGGCAGAAAGAACCAGGAGATCTGCCTCTGCCTGCCAGGCACCACCACAGGAAGGCCCTTTCCTCCGCGTGCCCAGCATGGGCAGCGAGAACCAGAAGATGTAACTCTGCCTGCTGGGCACTGCCACTGGAAGGCCCTTTCCTCCATGTGCACAGCAAAGCCAGAGAAAACCAAAATATCTCTCTCTGCCTGCCAAGTGCCACCACTGGAAGGCCCTATTCACTGCATGCCCAGTGCAGGTAGAGAGAGCCAGATGATCTGCCTCTGCCTGCTGGGCACTGCCACCATAAAAGGCCCTTCCCTCTGCATGCCCAGGGTAGGCTGAAGGAGACAAACAGATCTACCTCTGGCTGTTGTGTGCTGCCACCAAAAGGCCATGTCCTGTAGGTAGCCTGTGAGGGCAGACAGAACCAGCAGATCAACTTTCACCTTCAGGGAGCTGCAACAAGAAGGCTTCCCCTTACAGGCAGCCAGCAGGAGCAGGGACACAGAGCCAGGTAAGCACTGTGCATCTGTAGGCCACCATTAGAGGCCTTTGGTTCCCTCAGAGAGCCATCATCCACTAGCAGAACCAGACAAATACATCCCTGTGTGTTTGCCACCATTGTGGGAGTACCAGTGTAGACACACAGGCTGAGAGAAGCAGCCTCACATCAATGCACTCCTGATCATAAGGGAAGCCCTAGTGTAGAGGCTCAGGTCTGGAGAAGCTCCCTCCATGCCCTGCTACCTCCCTGTAAATCTGGTATTACAGGAACCCAGGTGCCTATCCCATTCTCCTACACTGCCTAGGGGCAGCCAACGAGGGAAGTGCCTGGGACCCCACAACCAGGTTTTTGGGAGGAATCCAGGAGAATGTCAAGGTGAAGGAGCAAAAGGCAAAGAGACCTCTAGCCCATGCACAATGAGGCTGGGATATACAGTCATGAAAGAAAACAGAAATCACACAACTGAAATAACAGAGGATAGCAAATAAAGTAAGGAAACAACTTCATTAGATTGTAAAAGCAGTCAAATCAGAAGTAATGTCTCAGGTAAAAGAAGAAATCACAAACATATGGAAAGAATTGTTTAGCAGGTCTAAAGAAGACAGAGACAATAAAGAGGAGCATAGGAAAATGATGGAAACCTTGAATGAATGTAGAAAGGAATTACAATGCATGAAACAGATACAATGAGAGATGCAAGAAATTAAAAATTCAATCAAAAGCTGGCAAAACTGCTTGAAACAGACAGAAGATAGACTTTCAAACCTTGAAGGCAGGATTGCAGCTACTGATAATGAAAGGAAAGACCTCTTAAAAATACCACGGAATCAGGAAATAACACAACAGCTGCAAAATAATGCAAAGAAGCATAACCTAAGAATCATAGGTATCAATGAAGAAGCAGGGGTCAACACAAATGAAATTAAAAGGATATTCACAGAACATCAACAGCTGAAAACTTCCCACACATGGGAAATGGATCTAGCATGCACAAATGAAATTAAAAGGATATTCACAGAACATCAACAGATGAAAACTTCCCACACATGGGAAATGGATCTGGCATGCAGATAAGTGAGGCATATAGGACTCCAACCACCCATAACCAAAATAAATCTACCCCCTTACATATAATAATCAAGATCCCAGAAATTCAACACAAGAACAGAATATTAAAAGCTGTTAGAGAAAAGAGACAGATCACCTATAAAGTAAAATCAATCAGAATCACAGCAGACCTGTCAACACAAACGATCAAGTCAAGAAGAGTTTGGAGTAAAGTGTTTCAAACCCTAAAAGAAAACAACTTCCAACCCTAACCCAGCAAAGTTATCTTTCAAAATTGATGGAAAAATAAGATAATTCCATATAAAGAACAACTGAAGGAATTCATGACTACCAAACCTACAGAGAGTGCTACAGAATATTCTAGAGAGAGATAAAGATGACCATGGTTCCAGAAGAGTAGCAGAGGAGGATTGCCAAACAAGATAGGCAATTGAATGAAGGGGAAAAGTGGAGGGCCAACAACAGGAGGATACCATGGCAGAGACAAACCAATGTATGCTGGTTGTAACCATTAATGTAGATGGCCTCAGGTCAGGTCAGCAATAAAAAGAAACACAGGGAGAGTGAATGAAGAAACAAGATCCAGTGATATACTGTGTAAAAAACCCACATTTAACAGGAAAGGAAATTCATAGACTGAAAATCAAAGGGGAGAAAACAATTGTTCCATGTAAAAGGAGACAAAAAAAGCAAGAGTAACTTGCCCATTGACTGCACAATGGATAAGAAAGATATGGTATTTTCATGCAGTGGAAACCTACCCAGCTATAAAGTAGAATAATCTCAAGGCTCCTGTAGGTAAATGGACACAACTGCAGATCACAGTTCAAACTCACATGCATGAAACCTAGCCTAAGAAACAGAAGTAGTTAATGGGATCCAAAAGCAAAATAGTTACAATGTAAGAGTTATAAGAGGGGAAACATCTGGGAGGGAAAGTTGGAACCTACTGTCAATTTATTATTGTTTTATATTGAACTCTTGTGTTGTTTACACAACATTGTTAGTTTTGGCTTTGTTTTGTCTTGTTTGGTTAGATTTTATGCTGTCAGATGGTAGGGGCAGCTATTTTCAATATAATGGGATATTTTATGGTAATCATGGTTTCCTTTATATTGCTTTGAAGTCTTATAATGCTTTCATTCATTAGTTTGATTGGTTTTATTCTGTTTTGCTTGATTTTATTATGTATGATCATATGAACAGCTATTTTGAAGAAAGCAAGACATTATGGCAGCAGTTGCTTATTTACTATCTTCTTGTTTTGAAGTTCTGTAATGCTTTCATTCTTTTGAATGGTTTTATACTATTCTGTTATGTTTGATATTATTGTGTGTGAAGTTGTGCTGTACTATTTCAAAGAAAAGAGACATTATAGTAGCTATAATTGATATCCAGTTGTGTTGTGAAGTGCTGTGTTGCTTGCATTGTTCTGTTCTGATCTCCTTTGTTCTGTTCTTTTGTTGTAGTCTTTTTAAAATAAAAAATTTAAAAAATAATAATATCTTGCTGTCTTCACAGTAGTTGTCCATACCACCAGACATAAGAAAAATAAACAAAATAGAACAGAATAAAACCATTCAAAGCATAACATTGAATAAAATAAAACAATAAATTGGAGCAAAACAAAATAGTGAGAAAAATAATGCACATCATTATCTTCAAAATAGGTGCTCAGGTTACCAGATTCAGGAACAAAACAAAACAGTAAAATGGAACAAAATATTGGATTTCAAAAACAAGACAGGAGGAAATCCCCCCTAGTTGACACAATGCACATTGTCATCATCCTCTAGGTAGATGACCTGACCACAAGCCTCAGGCCTGCAGAGTCAACAAAATAATACAAGCATCAAGTTATTCCCTTCCCCTCAGTTGCTATAATTTCACCCTGAGTCCTCTGAATCAGTGTGTGTATAAGAGAGTGCTCTACTGGTGTTTCAGCCTGTGCTCTGGCTAGCTCATGGGAAGATATAGTTTCTCTTTTGGCTGAGGCTTTTTCTGACCAGCATAGTGGTGCTTACTTCATGGGAAGACATAGTTTCTCTTCTGGCTCTATTAGCCCTTTTTCAGGTTTAATTTTGAGATATTGCATCTCAAATTCATGCACCTACTGTCTCGGTATACAGTGCTGGGATCACCAAACAGGTTCCTACTTACAACTAAGAGCTAAGGCAAGAAATCAGTAATAAAAGCATGGACTAAAATACAGGCTTCATCCAGTTTCCTACTGCACCTAGCAGACAAAAAAAAAAAAAAGGAGAAAAAACTGGAACATGCAGTTTTTATTTTTTTCAATCTTAATATCATCATTAGATAATCAAAACACAAGAACCTCTAGTCAATTGTCTTCTTTTAAAGAAAAACTACAGTTGACTTCCTATGAGTCAGTGCCTTGGTGGGTAATGGGAAGGAGCACAAGAAGCCAGTCACATATCATACATGATGATATGAACAGCTGTTTTGAAGAAAACATTATGACAGCTATTGCTGATTTAATATTATCCTTCTTAGAAGTCCTACCATGCTTTTTTTGTTCTACTACCATTGGTTCTATCTACCACATTGTGTCTTACTGGATTTTTTTTTTATTTAAAAGAGAATAAAACAAAAGGGGGCAGTACAGAGCAGATCAGAAGAGGAAAACATAGGCAATACAGTAATTTACATTAAGTCAACTGGACATCAACAGTATCTAACGCATTATCTCTTACTCTGCTATAGTTGAGCATAGTTTCAATTACAATAATATCAAACATAACACAATAGTATAAAGCCATGCATATAGTGAAAGAATTCCAGGGCTTTCTGAACCGAATAACAGAAAAAGATCAATGGGTATTATAATATTTCATTTTTGATGAAAAAGAAAAAAATTTGTTTGAACTATCACACATAATCAAATTCCAATGAGACACAATGTGGTAGACAGAAC
>PVJX010050616.1:0-10614 GCA_004027295.1 Dolichotis patagonum | reverse complement strand
TGGAAACTGCCTCCATATTCTCTGGATACCCAGTCTCTTGTATTGTGTATGCCCATGGGCAGGTGATCAGGAAAATGAAAATTTAATTCCTACCTTATTAATGCTTGATTCTGTATTGAGATCATGAACTTGACACTTTGCTTCCAAAACATTCAGTAAACGCAGGCAATGAGGACTGACCTGGAGACAAAAGGTGGAATGGGAAAAGAAGAAAAAAATACTTTTCTAAGTCAAAACTGCAGATGAACCTGTAGATTACCCATGCACTAGTGAAGTAACCATAAAGAGTGTCAGACCAGGTGTGGTGGCACAGTCTTGTAATCACAGCACTTGGGAGGCTGAGGCAGGTGTATTGTGCAAGTTTGAGACCAACCTGGACTACAAAGTGAGCCCAAGACCAGCCTGAACTTCATAGCAAGACCCTGTCTCAAAAAGAGAAAAACAAAACAAAATAAAACAAAACAAAATAAAACAAAACAAAAACAACAGTGTCAAGACACAGAGCTGCAGCAGAATTTTTTGAATGGTGCCCCTTTTTGTGAGGGTTAAGTTAAAGCAGCAACGAGACAGGTCAGTGGGGTCCCCACTGCCAGTAAAGACTCATGGCACAGACCTGAAGGGATCAGGTTAAAGTCAGCACAGAGGTCAGGTCACAAACTTCACGCTTTTATGGGAAGACTCCAACTTCATCAGATAACCTCCAGTCCATCTGTATCCAGCTCAGAACACCTGGCTCCACATTTACATTTCTAGCCTCTAGGATTTTTGCTTGTGCATTTGATTCCTGCTGTCTGAGGAAGTCATCCAGCAGCCGGGCTCAAATTCTAAGGCCCTTCATCAAGCAGGTGACTCTGGGTCCAAAACATGATAGCAAAAATAAGGAAGACTCCATATTAAATTGTGCTGATCTCCCTATGTGTCTTCCCAGTTCACAATGCACACAACCTTCCTGAATCACCCAATATCTGGTGATGAATGACCAAATATTTGAGACTGAAGGGACAGGGAATGTGATCCAAAATCTATACTGATGAGCAAGGTGGCAGGTGCCATTCTTGAATTACATATGGGCTACTGAAATGGTCCACAAGGGCATTGCTGCACTTTAACTGTGGTTGCTCTTGTCTTTACAGACCAGGGATTGACTAACTGTGTTTTTGGCAAGTTTACTCCTACATCCAGTAATTAGTATGGAAACTGTTCTCCAGTGATTTGAGACTATTTATTCTGAATATAGCACCTAAACTCAGAGGGGAGATGGTGAGAACAGGCCAGGTCTACTCAAAGTATAAGATGAGGCCTGCAGTTTTACTGTCTTATCAGGAAACAAGGTCTATTTAACTTTTCAGGACTGAGATTGAAATAGAGGGCATTTATACTGATCTATCTCCCAGCACTATTTTTAGTTGCAGACAGGTTTTCACTATGTTTCCAAGTTGCCAAGCCTGGGCTTAAAGTGCAAAGTTGAAATCCTTTTGCCTCAGGTTCCCAGATTGCTTAAATCATATGAAATTGCCATTTTGCCAATATCAGAATCATTTTATTTAAAAAATGAAAAAACATTAAAATAAGGGAGTATAAGTAGTAACTACATTGTAGTAATTTGTCAGCAATATTTTACCTTGGGATTGAGTGTACAGAAATGCCAACTACCTCAATGTATATTTCCAATACTGGAGAGTAATATATTACACACAGAGAAACTTGCATATGTCATATTTTATATATATTTATGATTTTGTAATATATTAAATAATATAAATGAATAAACAATTAAATGGCACTAAATACAGAAATTGGCATAATGACCATGGTGTAATCAGCATCTTGTGAATATGTTGTCTTTCTCTTCATATCTCATCCTGGCTTGTATTAGCCTTCTTGTAAGGCTGTGACATCACAGGATAGATCTCTGATGAAGGAAACTGAGTCCCTTGTGGATCCACATGACATTAGATTTATTTATGCTACTGAGAAAGGAACATGATTTAGTTTGCAAAATTTCAGTTCTGAATTTTATTTTAATATATTAAAATGCAGCTAAAATACCACTGTGGAACATGAGCCTACAGGGAGACTATGAGAATTTAGTAGTGCCATCCCTCAAAGCCTGGAAAGCGAGGGGCAAAGTGGTGTATTATCATCTTGAGTAAAATTTTTTCCTAGGGAAATCTAATTTAACAATCTGGGAATGGTGATGCATGCCTTTAACCCCAGGACTTGAAAGGCTAAGGCAGGATGATTGTAGCAAGTCAAGGTAAGTCTGAAATACAAAGTGAGCCCAAGATCAGCCTGGACTACAAAGTGAGCCCGAGCCTAGCCTGGATAGTAAAGTGAGACCAAGGCCACCCTGAACTTCATAGCAAGATAGTTTCAGGCAAAAAAATCTAATGCTATAATTCTTATACATTTAATTCACATACCTATGATTATCACCTGATTTGTTGCACACTGGTAACTCTGTCTTTCTGGTATCATAATATGACATCATTTGTACCACTCACTATTCCTATTCTAGGAATTATATTCTATGCATTTGCCTTTGAAGCCTAGGCACTTGTGTGAAATACTGATTCAATTACATCTTCAAGATTCTGCTATTTATAAATGACTGGCGTAATATAAGAGGGATGGAGTTTAAATTTGTATCAAAGTACCTGATGAGTATTAGGTAGTAAGAGCATATATCTTTCAAAAATGGAGAAGAGCAAGAAATAGAGGAAAATATAAATAGAGTATGCTAAGGCAACAATAAAGAACCCAGACCTATTATACACATTGGTGCCTTCCAAAGATGAACACTTACACGATGTACTAGAAACAGGCACTGATGTAATTATACATATTTTAAATTTGCTTGTGCTTTGTGATTATCTTATCAGAAGCATACATACATAGATACATGTCATAATACTTGGTGAAGGATACTTATGAATATGTTTGTGTAGATCATTCTAGAAAAAGTAGTTGAGATCGATAAAAGTGTAAAACAATGTTTGTGAGAAAAATAGATGTGATCCATGAAGAGTGTATCAGTGGATAAAACTGTGGGAAAAATTTTTCAGAATCCTTCATTTATCTTTTAAATATGTGATTTTTTAATAGACAATAGGTCAGCTAGTTATGTGTGATACTGAAACACAAAATGTGCTTTGGGATATCTCCATCTTCAATGTGACTGCTGGAAAATCTATGAATATATATTGACAGCAGTATTTTACGGTATTTATACAGGTCTAGACTACATGAATAATTTGCAAAGTATTTTCAAAATAGTCACTTACATATGTACAATTTCTCTTCATAGTGCTGACTTAAACGTATTTGACCTTACCCACCTGTATTAAGTTTTTTATCACATCACATACATAGGCTTTGTCCACAATGTGGCATCATTTTGGAGGTTGGCATCTCTGTCAATGGAAACTTTTTCTTAATACATCATTTTCACATAGTTACCTGCCAGTGTGTGGGAAATTTAACATTGATAAAATGAAAAATTTGCAAGAAATTATTCTCATATTGACTATTTACATGGGCTTTCTCTCTGTGTGCATTATTTCCTTATTTGATGGCATTATCTGCACTGAATGCTTTTCTCTATTGTTGGAATGCAAAGGGTTATTTCCCTATGTGAATTCTCTCCTATCACTACAATCACTGGTGATGGAATCTTTTGCTGCATTGTTTACATGCAGACAGATTCTGCCTGGCGTGGGTTCTTTCATGTGTTTGTCAGTTACTATGTGAACTGAATATTTTCCCAAATTGCTTATCTACAGGGTTTCTTTCCATTATGAATTCTTTGATGAATTAACAAGCTGTGGATTTGGCTAGTAGATTTCCCACATTGCTTATATACATAAGGTTTCTCCTTGTGTGGGATCTTCAATGTATAGAAAATGTGGATTATCAACAGAGCCTTTTTAATATGTCTTATGTAAGGTTTCTCCCAAATGTGAATTATTTTATGGACAAGGTTACAATATTGAATGAAAGATTTTCCACAATTTTTACCTACATAGTTTCTCTCAAGTGTGAGTTCTATCATGTATTTTAGAACCTGTTTGTATACTGAACAATTTTCCAAATTTCTTGCATACAGATTTCTCCCTAATTTAAATTCATTCTTATTAAAAACAGTAACTGAGTCTGACTTGCGTTTGTTATGGTATATCTTAACATAAGCATGGCTTCATAGATACAGGCCATGAATACAAGCACACTTTTGAGTATGAATGTATAGATCCTTTTCGACTATCTGATACAAGAGTTACAGATTCTGGTGGGAAAATGAAATGAGATAATTGCATGTCATCCAACAAGACAAGACATTGGTGGATCAAAAACATGGGAAAAAAAGATTCAGCATACTTAAATTTTCTTTAAAAACTATTTTTATTAAGACTACAGAAAAATAGATCAGATATTTATGTGTGATTTATGAAAAAAGCAACAAAAACATTTTAGGATAACTGTGTCTGAGAGTGTTTTCAAAAAAATCTATGAATATACATTGACAGCAATAAATTTATATATTTTTTACAGGTCTCCTCTAGATGAGTAATTTTCAAAGTATTTTCAAAATAGTCACTTAAATATGTATGATTTCACTTAACTGTGATTATTTTCAAACATTTGACAATAACCGTGAATACTGAAAGCTTTCCCACATTGCATACATAGGCTTGGGACTCAGTATTATATCATCCAGAAGGTTAGTAACTCTGTCAACCCAACCTTTACCAAATATTTCTTACATGCAGTTATACCCCAGCATGAGAGGAATGTTATGTTTCCTAAAGGAAAACATTGCAGCAAATTGCTTCCACACTGCCTTCATACATAAGGTTTCTTCCTTGTGTACATAATTCATCGATTTGATGGCATTTTTGTGTACTAAATGCTGTTCACCTATCTTCAAATGCTTAGAATTACTACACAGAGGGAATTCTTTCATGTAGTGACAATCACTCTGGTTGTGGAAAGTTTTCCTGCATTCCTTATGTTCATAGGGTTTCTTCTCAGTATGGGATCTTGTATGTTTATAAAGTGAGAATTTATCAATAAATCCATTAACTAATTTCTCATATAGATATGGGTTTTCTACAGAGTACATACTTTCATATACACAAACACTACTACTATAGCTGAAAGACATCCTGAATTACTTACATAGATAGATAGGGTTTATTTTCAGCACTTCTGCATATTGAATGCTGACATATTGGTTGTATCCAGAGGTTCTACCCAGTGTGAGTTCTTTCATGAATAATAAGGGTACAATTTTGAGTGAAAGATTTCTCACACTGCTAACATACAAAGGGTTTGTCCCCCATGTGAATTCTTTCATGTCTAATAAGGTGACCATTTTGACTGAAATATTTCTCACATTGCTTACATACAAAGGGCTTCTTCCCAGTTTAAATTCTATCATGTAATTTATAACTAGAGGATGGACTGAATGCTTTCCAACATTTGTTGCATACATAAGGTTTGTCCCCAGTGTGAATTGTATCATGTATTTTATAACCAGAGGATGTACTGAATGCTTTCCCACATTTGCTGCATACATAGGGTTTCTCCCGTGTGTGAATTCTTTCATGTATAATAAGGTTACAATTTTGACGGAAAGATTTCCCACATTGTTTACATATATATGGTTTCTCCCCAGTGTGAATTCTATCATGTAGTTTAAAATGAGAGGCTCTACTGAATGTTTTCCCACATTTGTTGCCTACATTGATTTTCTCCACATTGTGAATCCTTTTATGTTTTTGACAGCTACTCTGAGTAGTGAATATTTTCTCACATTGCTTGAATTCATATGGTTGCTTTCCAGTGTGAAGCTTTTTATGCTTTTTAAAGGAACTACTATGAGATAACACTTTTGAACATTTCTCAGTTATATAGTGATTCTCTCCATCATATTTTCTAACATCTGTTTTAACATGGTATGATGAAATAGAACTATTCTCATGGTGAGTTTGTGCATATGACTTTCCTGAACTGTGATTTCTCTCATGGGTTTGAACACTGTTAGGTGGTGTGTAGGCTTTCACACTTTTCTTACCCACAAGGTTTTTCTACCCAGAGTGAGTTTGTTCACTAAGATCAGAGCTGTCCTCCCCACACTGCCCATATTTACAGGGCCTCTCTCCAGTCTTCCTTTTTTCATGCTTCTGAAAAGACTGGAAATCACTGCAGGTCTGTACATTTCATTACCTTTATATTGCTGCTCTTCAGTTCTCAATTAATTGTCTCCACCATATCTGTAAAGAAATACAAAGAAAGATATCAATCACAATGAAAAGGACTCCATATTAACAACTGAGATTTATGATGCTAAGTTTGGTTTGATACCTACTAAGTAATTCTTATGGTAAACTGACTCATTGCCCAGCAGGACTTCTTTCAAAGTACTATTCATTCTAAAAAGTATGGTTTATATGGGAATTTCAAATTGGTGTTTGATTCTAATACATAATATCATTTTAGGGAATTGGTACAAATGTCTATGAAATATTGATCATTTTTTTAGCTCTTAGGGTCTTCATTCTCCCCCTTGTCTATTTAACCTAATCACTTTTCTTATCTACAGAAAGTAGGGATTTCTGGTCATGTATTATCTCACCTTAGTTTTACTTCTCAAATATGCTTTTAATTTCCCATTTGTGATAAAAATTTTGATATTTCCCTTTCTCTGTCTGATTTATTTCACTAATGCCCAACTCTTTTTGTTTCCTGGAAAATGATGTCATGGTGTCTTGTATAGCATTTTTTTTTCAGTGTAGACTTAAACACAGGTCTTAGACTGAATTACATTTGCTGATATATTATTTGTTTTTTGGAGAGAGATTCTTATTGACCATGAACTTGCTCATGTTGAACTTCATGTTGTCATCCTGTTGATTTGGCCATCCAGAGTGCTGAGATTGTAAGAATGCACCCTTATGATGAAATGAGCTCACATTTTTTTTTATCCAGGAATCCAGTGATGGCATCTGGGCTCTTCCCAGAGCTTAACTACTGTTAGTTGATTCCTGTATTAGATATTGTAAATGCCCTTTATTATGCTGGATTGACAACACACTGTGTGGATCACTAGCATTTGATAATTTTCATGTATTTGACAATATAGTGAGAGAACCATTGCACATAATGACACAGTACAACCCACTCAACAGTTCCAGTTGAGGCAGGAGGATCGGCCTGAGTTTCGGGCCAGTATCAGCTACACAGGAAGTTCAATGTCAACCTGAACTACAGTATAAAATCATGGATCAAAAGTAAAAAAAAAGTATATACTGATGGATATGCATGTGAAACAATATGAAACATATTGTTTTATAGACCTCTGAATATTTATTACCATTTTTAATTTTATGTATCCATCAACAATGTATGAGGAATTTTAAATGTGAACAGTTCAACATTCTGTATGATATTTCCAAAGTACTTATTATAACAGTAGCATTGATTTCAATTTTGAATACTGATTCTATATGAAAAATTTTTTAGATAATGAAAGTCTCAGTAGTCACATATTTACATAAATGATATTTTGAAGATGAATTTCTATCAAAATTCACAATTTGTTCACTTCTTACATATCAGAATACAATATTTAAATTTACTCTCATAGAATTCCATGATGTTGATCATGAAGGCAACTTTAAACATTTGTATTAGATAGTGTTATTTGATACATATTATCAGCACTACCTTTGATTCCTACATTCAAATACTTTTCTATGGACTCCCAGATAATACAAAATAAAAACAAGTGTATGTCTTGATATTTTTCTGAGGTTAAATAAAGCATAACATGACCTCATTTCTTCCATTTCCTTTGTTGCAATATTTAAGCTCACACACTGAAAATAATAAAAGGTTCCATTACTCTCATGTGTGTCAGTCACATTAGATTTCTTGAGTAGATTTGTCCTCTTGTTCAATTTGCTGGTAATGCAACATTCTTCCTGTATTACAGACATAGAAATAAAAATTCACTATAACAATACATTAAGCCATCACTGGTTCCAGTTATACTCATGGAATAATATAATCAGGCCTGAGACATACAAGCCAATGTTATAATTATCAAATATATTAAACTATATCACTGAGCAATAATGAATGCTATTTGCATAAATAAATAAATAAATAAATAAATCATATCATCCTTACCTGTCACAGTAATATTCATGTATGTTTCCCACATCACAACTCTGTAGAGATTCTTTTGAAATGGAGTCAGCAAATCCCACTCTTCTGGGGTGAAGTTCACAGTTACATCCTCAAAGTTCACTGTCTCCTAAATAATGTCAAGTGTCCTGAAGGTTAGAAACACAACAAACATTTCACAGCTCCTCTAATAAAATGTCTAATTAAATGCCATTCTTTCAAGTTTTGACTGCTTTTTATGGTCATGAAAACTCAGTACATTCAAAAATAGCAACTTAGTTACACTGATGCAAGACTAAAACACACAGCCAAAGCAATCACAGAACTGGAGCATGGCTTGTCCTGGAGGCACACCTATAATGTAGGTTTTCACTGAGTTTAAAGGAGAGCTCAAAGAGGGAGCCTGCAAACCACCATTCACAAAATAACTGAATTTTCATAACAGTGAGTTCATCTTTGTGTCTAGACAGTATTTATAATCTTGAAACTGGTTTCATAAACAAATATTTAATTGAATATGAAAGGAGGTTTATGAATTACTAAAATTTAATGAAAAAAAAGTTTGTTTGATCTTTCTACAGACAAGGAAATTAGGGAAAGTGTATTTATAAACCTACAGCTCAGGAATACCAAATTATCTCCTAGTACTTGAATACTAGAAATTCTCCTAGAGTGTAAAGGAAGATAATGTGGTAAAGAATATGTATGAAATGCTTGTAATTCAATGAAAGTTGATGTATAGAAAAGAAACTGGTTATTAAATACAGAAGGAAGAGATCAGTCCAGTGAGATAATACATGACCATTCTCACAGCACTAGAGAGGCTGATATAAGAGGATTATCAAGAATTTCAGTATTGCTGTGTCTACAGTGTCCATCCTGGACTATGCAATAAGGACATTTCAGAATACAAATTCAAGTCTTTAAATAAACTCCCTAACCAAATGAAAATTCGATTTAATTCACAATCATTTACAAATCACACCTTTGTAACAGGGATATATCTTAGTGGAACAAGTACCTGGCTGTCATGTGCAAAGTCCTGAGATCAATTTCCAATACCAAAAAGAAACAAACTACACACAGGTTTGATTAGTTCAACATTTATAGATTACATTTAGAAAAAAATCCCTACAATCATTCAATACTTATAAGGAAGGAAACATTTTGCATAATAAACATGAAAAGCTTTCAAATTTCAACATTCATATCAGTGGATGATTCATAAAGAATGACAAATGGATCTCAGGAAAGGAAGACAGACTTCAATGCATCCACATGGAAGTAGAATATAGTTTCATGATCCAGCTTATGCCTCTTGGGAAGAAAGCTCAATGTGTTTCATTTACATTCAAAGAGGAACATGTATGTCCTTAGAAATCTGGACTATACAATCTACTCACCTATGTGCATTGGTGAACTATTGAAATGGGCAAGAGAAACATGCATGCTTGTGCAATATATACTAAAAAACACTAAGTTAATGAAAAATTTTCCTCACAATAAACCAACAAGCCATGAAAATTAGAAGAAATGAAATCTATGAAGATGGGAAATAAACAAGAAAACATTTATTGGGAACACAATACAAAGATTTTACATACAGAGTAAAGATGAATGAGCACAAATCTCAAAATATACAAAACTTATTTGACTCTGGAGAAATACTGAATAGAAATGAAAACCTAATCACATTTGTGAAAAATCACCAAACAATATTAAAGTGTGGAAGAACAAAATAATTAGATGTATAAAAACAACACTCAGCTGCTAACTTCCACAAACTCCTTTACTATGGAGTTTATGAAAATCCACAGAGAAGTGACTTCTTTCTAATGTGTAGAAATTACTTTGTGCTATGATTCCCAGGAACACACATTACTCATTTCAAGTGAAATTAAGATTCCAAAACTGTGACCAAGAGACTTAATGAGAAAGTACTTTGGCCTTGATTCATGTGAACAACAGTAAGAAATGACTAAATACAGAAATATCACAAAACATCACAAAATATTTCTGTGTGCAATTTCTAAAGTAGTTCCTGAAAACTTAAAAGTAAGAAGCTGAAAAGAACAGTCTCCGTGAAAAAGCACACATTGTAAACTTTGGAAAATTTCCACAGGAGAGTTGTCATGAATCTTGCAATAATACCTTCTGACCTGAAAGGATCTTATCACCTGGTTAATTTCATTCCTTGTCTAAGACCAAATGGTGAATCTTTCCAAATGTACCTGGGACACTTTCACTATTATCATTGAATCTAAACAAAAAATTTTGAGAATAGATTTTTCTTTAAATGATTAAAACAGTAAATTGCAATGCAGGTACTCATTCATTTATATCTGTTTATCTGTCTTCAGTCATGAAAAGATGAGACAGTATCCATATTAGGTAGTGATCAGAAAACTACAGTTGCAAATATCAGTG